>JAAVUB010000235.1:0-65139 GCA_014898885.1 Fusarium lyarnte (nom. inval.)
CACAAAATGAGAGCGGTCACTCCAAGCAAGGAGTAAGTTTCTCACATGTTCAGGTTCGTCTTGAATACTGACCATAACTTTAGGATTGGATGAATACTCTCATCCCTCATCTCCAGCTCGTGTCCACCAATGCTGAAGGACCTCACCCTTCATGTGTATTCTCATATACAGTTCAGCCCGATAATTGCAACAGGCTACAGAACCTGCACGGAGGTTGCGCGGCCACACTCTTTGACTGGTGTACGACATTACCCCTTGCTTTGGTCAACAAGCCTGGCTTCTGGCAGCATATGGGCGTGAGCAGGACACTCAACGTCACTTATATGCGACCTGTGCCAGTCGGAACTGAGGTATTGATCGAGTGTTCGATTACTCAAGTTGGGAAGAAATTGGCCTCTCTGCACGGAAGTATGAGAAGGAGGTCAGATAATCTTCTCCTAGCCACAGCTGAACACGGAAAAGTCAATATTGACAGTGATATCAAGGCCAAGATGTAGATGCACTTTCATGAGTACTAGATATCACAGAGAGTTAGAGGAGGAGCTCATAATAAATACAATGAAATAGACAAATCATTTCATAATATAGTCCATGATCAAGGTGGGTCCCAAAAAAAACCATGAACTTGATTCACTCTAGGGTAAGCTGGTGAAGCTTTATCCCAAGACGACCACCCCCCCCCCCCCCCACCCCCCCCCCCCGACAAGCTCCGCACGTTAAGTCCGATGCGATGTACACGGCCGGAAGTAACGTCAGAAGCCTTTCTATATCGTCATTACATGGCAGCCTCATCTCAAAGACTCACATTCTCTCAAAGACAACACAACTAAACCACATGATTATTCACACCATGGACGGTCCAAAAGCTACGGCGCCGATTCTGCAGCTTCCAGCTGAAATACTGCATCACATATTGCAGTGGATAGCCCCAGCCGACCTCGTCATACTGCCCCGGGTGTGTAAGACCTTGTATACGGTAACAAAGGTGAACCACAAATTATATCGAGATGTCTATATGAACACGCTGGTACGTATTCCCTGACGGCTTTCACAAATTCTAACAAACAGTCTAGGATGAACCAAGTAACCCGAGCCTTGACTACGAGCAAGAGATTCGCGACTTTGTGAAGCTTGAAAGCATATGCAACAACCCAGAGGTAAGACATGATAAGAAATCCCATGTTCCATTTAATGTGAGATCTAATGGACATATAGAAATCTAAACTCGAATTTGTACACGACACAGTCACTCGCCTGCTCAAAAATGCTTCACCTTCTCACGACGAGGCCATCAACCTCTCCAAGACCCATGCGCCATCGCGCAATGTCGCTCACCTGCAAAGTCTTTTTTCTCGAGACGACACTGCCGAGGCCTTCCTCCAGGGCTCATCGCTTTTCAACCGCATGCGCCGCCAACCCACGCGAGACAGTGTCTCTGCGCTCACCTCATGTGATGATGGCTACAGGACTCTCCAGCAGAAGAGCGCCCATCTTCACTGCCTCTATTCGAGGCCTATCCTCAACGTCGGTCGCCTACGATCTATGAAAACGTATCCCTATGCTTGCTCCAAGGTCTACGACCTGCGCCAGTTTACTCAAAACACAGGATGGGGGCCATTCAAAGACGATGGCACTTTCAATGTTGACTGGGAAAAAGTGGAGGCTATTCTCATTGTTCTAGGCCACAACATTGGCGCAAGACGCCAGATTGCACGAATATTCGCTGAGGTTTGGGACAGCCCGTTCTCGGGGTCATTTCAAAACAGTTTTATGGCTCCTCCGCCTCGTGACATCACTTCACTCGAGGCCCGCGACCCTTACGGAGTCACAGGCACATGGTACCGCGTTCGTTGGCCCCAGGATACTCCCGTATCTATTTGCTTCTCCATGAAAGCCAAGCTGACAGATAAGGTTTCAGATTGTGTGCTTTCTTGATTATAGCGATTTCTTCGCTTTCAATTTTGGTGACCCCGAACTCATCACCGCCGATGCGCCACGCCCACCACTTGATGTGGGTGAAGCAACTCGCATTATCATGATGAAAGTCAATGTTGCATCCATAGAAGAACCAGGCCCCGAAGACGGCCAAGAGCTACCAGTAGTTCACTTTCGTGGTGTATCTCGTTCTCTGGACGATTCGTTTGACGACAATGCCAACTCAAACATCCGAGGTACGTAGAGTATCTCCCTTCCCAAAAGTAAAGTTGAAAAGGTTCAACCAGAGCTAACATGAGAACATTCAACGTCAAAGGCACTGCTCGCCTGACAAAAGAAGGCGAGGTGAGATGGACAACATTCTCAATCTTCCATGGTGTCGAGCGCTGGCGCAGTGAGGGTGTTCAAATCGGAGGCGTACGCTCCGCTCGAGGCGTCGTAGGAAATTGGTTTGATAGGTATAGCACCAAACACTCACCTTCTAGTAATTCACTAATGCCGAGTGCAGTGACTACGATGTTCACGGACCTGCCGGTCCCACAGCCTTCTGGAAGGGCGTGACCCTCGCGCAAGTCGCAAACATGGAGGACGACCTTCTGCCAAACGACTTCTTCATGCCATACGGCGCTCTGATCGACATAGACTCTGAGACTGATCCGGAGGGAGAAATGCCGTACACTGGCGAAGATGACGAGGATGAGGATGACGAAGACGAAGAGATGGAGGGTGCAGTAGGAGACGAACTGACAGCTCTCCTTCACGATGCGAACTTACCTTTAGAGGAGAGCCTCGCAAATTCCCACACACTGAACTGATTTGATTTTGATACAACGGCGTTCGAATTTGGAGTGGACAATATCTCAGGAGTTGACGGGTCCGTTCACCAATACCTTGATTTTACACAAATAAATGGAGCAATTTTCTTCCTAGGACATTCCGCTTGAAAACCATCATATTGTGCAAAACGACACTGGGGTATTCTAAAATGCAAAAGCAAGAGGCCGCATACTCCATCTAAGTAAACCATGCCGTTCTGAATCCATCATATCTCATACCAATTGTAAACCCTCTGTATCCATGCGCCAATATCCTTTTGTATCCGTCGTAAATGCTATTCATCCTCCTTCAAACGGCGAAGGAATATCTTCACTTGCCCTCATAGGCATAGCCCAGCAACTCGTGCAACTTCCACCAATTTTAACGTTTGCTTGAAACAGGGAACTGAGCACCGTCATCTCAGTCAATCGTTCCGCCTTGATTGAGGATAATGCAATTGCTTAACAGAGCTGATCCTTCGTGAAGCAATTCCCAACGTGTTGTCTAAAAGCTTGTTAGTTACTGCTCAGTCTTGAAGCTCAGAAGAACATACCTGAAACGTGTCTTTGAGGACCATGAGAAGGGCTGTATTCGCATTGACCCCTGATCGACCTTGTAGTGCACCGGGACTGTCGATGCCACCGAATTTGATAAAATAGTTCCTCATGTGCTGCAGCTTCTCGTGCCTTGTGGTAGGTAGCGGAATATTGGGACAAGGTCCCTCGAGCGCGAATCCATAACTCCAAACAACCAGGGCGGCGAAGTACATCACCCAAGGCCGGTTCAAGAGAACATCATCACGGGCGTCGTAAGGCTCATCTAGGTGGTATCCGCCCGCATGTGCTGCAGATACTTGATCTGGAGCAAGTACCGAGCAGAGGAACTTGATAGCGTAAAAGGCTGCATCTCTCGCCCTCGCGGAGTGAGCCCAGTGGTCTTTGATTCGCCTTTGAGCACTATTAAACTCTTGAGGCCCAATCGTTCGACCAAGTAGACGCTTTGCTCGTGCAAACATTTGGCAATCAACGATATCAGCATGCATGGCCATGTGTGCCAAATGGTGCAAAACCGTGCGACTTTCAAATACGACGTTGAACTCCTGCCTTTTAGTAGCGTCGTCTCGATATGGGTCGGCGGCTTCGCTTCGTTCAAGATGCTTGTCAAAATCAGCTTTCCAAGTGTCGTATGCTCGAGTGAGAGTAGCCCGCCATCGATCACGACCACCAAGAGCCTGGATGATGCCGCCGCCCAGGACATTGACCTGAAGATCCCGCTGGTGCATGTGCCATGAGACACTCAACAGGCCTGTCATGAGCACCGTTCTACCAAATGATGTCGTGTGGACATCTTGACCACTCAAAGTTCTTTTGAGACCCTCCAGGAATGAAGTTGGCTTGATGCCATTCGACATTAAGTTCGACTCAATCCTCCAAACTTCAGAACTACTTCCGGCTCGCCACATAGATTCGTCACAAGGAAGAGGCAGTCGCATTTCATGAGCTACCATGACTGCCGAATGACCAAACATCGTAGCATGGATCGAATCAACAATGAAAGCCGCGAAAGCCGCGCGCCGGGTCGCCTCGTTTGTAACCCAATGCTCCCACCATTTGTCAGCTGTTCCCGTTGAGCTGGACGTGGAGGACTGCCGAGACCCATTGGATGCGTCACGAGGGTTCGGCGGAGAGTCCAGTGCGGATTTGCCGATCAGAGATCGTCCTCGTCGCATGAGAGTGATAGTGGTGGCATGGTGAATGTGGGCCCGTTCGTGGAGTTCTCTTGTCGCAAACATCTTCTCGTATAATTCCAGGAGAATCAAAGCTTGGAAAATCCATAGTTTAGCAGGCGGCCTGAAGCTAACGTCCATGAAGATGTCCCAACGAAGATGCCAGGCAAGAAAGTTGGAGAGCTGAGCGCTTGCTCTTGTCACGTTGTGTCCATGGGTCCTGTCGAGACAAGCCCCTCCGATGGCCATCATCGCGAGGAGTAATAAGTTCGGCGTCTTGTCAGGAGAGAAAGTAGGCTTGTGAAGAATAGGCATCTGATCGCTGAAATGATACCAATAAGAACCGATGTAAGCCTGCATCATCCTCTTACTCAACATATGCTCGCCATTTGATCGATCACCTTCAAGCAGGTCGGCCCATTGTCGATCAGGTGGAGCATGCTTGTTGTCATGGAAGCGTTCTTTGATAAAGTCGAATAGCTCTTGACTCTTTTCCTCAGATATCGTGGCTTCCGGAACCTGTTGATCAAGAAGGTTGTTGACAGCCATTACCTGTTGAGGAGCGCTTGGAAAGTATCCGAGTGAATTGCTATCTGTACTCAGGAGATTCATATTAAACTGATTTCCTTGCAATTCTGCATAACTAGTTTCAAGTTAGTACGAGTTCCAATATGTTTTAGGAATTACTGACTTTGTGTAGTTCGGGCCCATCACTGGTGTCATGGCTTGACTGGGGGAGTTGAAAAGGTAAGCCATAAAGTCCTCCGGCATCCCAACATAGGGTGACTTGTTCATATCACCTCCCTCTCCGAAGACAGGAACAGTTGCCGGCATAGCCATCTGGTCCAGCATCATCATCTCGCTCGGCTGCGTGGTTCCTGGCTCTGAATATTCCGCTGAAGTAACTACGGTAGCATTTTGTCCGTTTGGGTACTGAGCCGGAGGTAGGGTCATAGGCATAACGTTTTGCTGGCTGACAAAATTATTCTGCGACATATTCTGTTGATTTGGGAACCCTTGCTGATTCGCAATTGGAGACATCATGTTGAATGGTGTATTGCCGGCAGACATAGACGGCCTCTGCTGAATTGAAGGAGATTGTGGTTGACTGAGTTGCGGCGTTCGATTATCATAACCCTGGGTAGGGGACATGTAACTATCCATTCCATTTGGCATAACCCCGTTCGGGTACATGCCTGTTGGAGTATTGTTCATGGGCGAATATGGGTTAGGTGTTTGAACTTGTGGTGTTTGATAAGGCATATTCGTTTGCTGGTGCTTTGAGTAATCGATAGAATTATTCCGACTGAAATTAGGAGGTTGAGCTTGTTGGTTCGATTGACCAGGAGCTATGGATTGTGCCATGATAGAATCTCTCTGGTTAAGTTGCGAGCCCTTCGCAGCATGCCGGTCCATATGCCTTTTGAGAAGATCTCCTCTGACAAAAGTCCGTGTGCAGTTAGGAAAAGTACAGTGGTAGGTCTGTTTAGAGTTGTGGTTAAGCTGATGCCGGTACCTGTCATATGTCAGAATGGACCTCTGAGCGTTGCACAAATTCGAGACATACAGATGTTCCGCTCTTGAATAGCTCTTCCCACACCCTTCGGCACTACACTCAAACCTCTTGTCCAGGCCCTTTCGGCTCCGTCTCCGTTTTCTGGCAGGGCCAGGGCCGTCGGAGTTGGAAGATGCGCCATTTGCTCCATCTTGATTTCCTTCTGATTTTATAACCTGGTCCGCGCCGTCATCTGCGGGTGAGCGACTTCTTCGTCGGCCGCGACCTGCAGGATCCGAAGTGTCGCGAGGCGATATATTTTGAGCTCCCATTGCGCCGGAGCTGACCGGGGATATGGGAAGGGTCGGTTTCACGTTATTTGTTATAACGGAGGCCATACCCAATGTCCAAATAGGAAGCCTATGAAGTGAGAGTGATGCGATGTTTATGTTGGGAAAAAGACTCAGGCAAGTCGAGCCGTGCTATAAAGCGACGGGCTAAGAATCCACCAGCCAGGCAGTGGTAGGCCAAGGCTGGAGGATGACGGTTGGTAATCGCTAGAGTCGCAAAGCGTGGCAGTTGGGTCTGTCACCGAGGATAGCGGGGTCGCGATGGCCGGGGTTCGCGAAGGTGGGACTGGGCGGAATTAAATCGTATAATTACTTCTAGGACCCCTACGTAGTGATAGGATATCGCAATCAACGCATGACCGAAAGGGAAATCGATGTCGTCGAGCTGGCGTGACTTGTACGGCCAAGAGTCGCAAACAACAAAAGGTCGGCACGCGATTTAAAAAAAATAAATAAAAAAAATAAAAATAAAAAACCAGACTTGATCTTGGAGCCAAGCTAATGGGGTCAATTTGGAGCTGAACTGGTCCCTTAATGTTAGCAGCGAAAGACAATGAGTGTCGCGTGTTTTTGCGGCTAATATGGAGGATGCTATTGACTGAGGTGGATCACAGAAAGACGGGCCAGCTTGGGGAAGGCCGGGATGTGGGACCATGACTGGAGACTGGAGACGGGGTGATGCCGAGAGACCATCTTAAAGTTGGTCATTTAAACGTTGTGAGTTGTCGTATTGCTGGCCTGTATATCTCATGATGTGGAGAGAAGATAAGATTCAGACATGATAGTGGTCGAGGCGTTGTTGCGGCGCCGGGTGAGGCTTCTTCCTTTTGTATAAGGGAACCAGGCTTGTCCAGATGACGGAGTTGACTTGGTGTCGTTGCTTATTTATGTGTAACGCTCGACAGGAACACGGAAGATTTGACTGATGGTGGACAGGATCATCCTTGAACGAGTGTTTCGAGAAGGTATAATGCATCGTCGTCCGGCGGGCAGAGCAAAGTCGAACGATACACGGCAGGGACGGAGACAAAGGGGTTGGGCCCAGTATTGGATATGATCTAACCAGTGGCAGACAACGACAATTCCATGTTTTTCTCGTGGCTCACATGCAATGATCCGATTCGAAGCATGTGGTGATTTCGTGGTACAGGTAGACGTGCCCAAGTGTGGTCCTTGCTGTCTGGAGGGGCGCTGGTCAAGGATGAGGATGCAGAGGGGCAGATGAGAGGCGAGTAAAGAAAGAATGAGCAGAGAAAGTTATATAATTACCGACCTTGAGATGAGGTTCGCAGATGTGCAACGAATGCAACACAAGTGTGACAGAAGAATGCTGGAAGCTGAGGGGTTGTAAGAGAAGAGAGAAACGGAAGACGGAACAACAGGATGAGAGCGAGGTACTCGACAAAGATACAGCCTGAGTTGAGTGACTTTTCTGGCTGAGATAATCAGGGACAGAGATGAAACGGGCTTACACCACAAATAAGAAACAGTAATAAGAGTTCAGGCACGCTCAGCAAAAGCAAAACAACGCAGTACTCGAGATATCAAAGGGTCTCGAATACCAGAAGCAGCAGGTACAGGTACTGGACTGCAAGTGTAGTAGCTTTACCAAAAGCTTCATTCGCAGAGCAAAGCGTGGGATGGACGGGACGGAACTGAAGAAAAGACGGAGCTTGGTCTGGGGAACGTGGGCGCGGGTAGAGAGTGGGGGGTCGTTGACTTTAACAAAAAGGATGGAGCCCCTCAAATGTTCAGGTCTATTGAGTCTCACCCATCAAATTGGACAACCAGAATCCTACCTTCGAGGCTTCGACACCTTCATTGAATTACGATACAAGGGTCTCTCAATGGCCAATCCACGCTCACCGTCCTAAATGAACCTGAACCCTTTTCGTACCATGTCTTTGCCTTCTGGGTAAAGCGTCCGTCTTCTCCTCCACTTCGCTTCTCCACCCTCGCCTCTCTCCATGCAACCTTCATATCCCTGCGCAAACTACTAGCGCAGCCTCATTCACGTCTTTGATGTCCGACTTGCCGATAATTTTTGTTGTTCAAGAAGAGACACAAGACGATATAATGCGTGCTGAGGAATCCGCCAGTCTAGGTAGAAATTCAAAGGAGTGCCTCATCTGTGAGGGCTTTCAAGCAACGCATGGGCTCATGTACCAGGTTGTAAGGACCCTGGCTCCGGGGAGGATGGGTGCACAGGGATATCGCGCTTTGTCGATGTGATAACGTCTGTTCACATTTTGACCGGGCATCCATGATCAAGCTCTTCACTGACGATTTATTTAGGTGACAACCTGGACTCGGCATCTTGGCGGTTCACCGAGAGCTGAGATCCATTGCGACATGCATAGACACCAACAAGTGTGACTTTTACAGGCTCTCTTAGTTGGGTTTAGCAGGCATGACCAGAAAGAATTCGTAAGGCTCGAGGCCTTGTTGGTTCGATTTCGTGAGACATTTCATGGGTCCGACCAACCAACATTACAGCTCAGGAGGTGGACATGACTGCTTCATCGAACCCAATATCAATCAATGCTTACCCAATCTGGCATAACCCCAACCTGGGATTCTAAACTGCGTCCAATAACCGTTTGTAGTGGATGGCGCCTCACGATCTCTCGGACCACTCACCCCGAAGCCAAGTTGGGTATGATGGGAGCCAACGTCTCACGGGCCACTCCGAGCTCCCATTTGCGCTGTCACGCTGGCATTATGTACACCAGCCCTTGTGTGATGCGATGATGCTAGCCCGCGGGCCGCCTTAGGCTCACTCTCGTTTGTCATCAGCTCTTCAATGGTGGCATGAGCAGTGCGCTTCATCTCGGAACATCGGGGTGGGGAGATGACCAACGCTCCAGGACGGACGCGTATCTGAGGTAGCAATACTCGGTACGTAATCCTTTAAACTCGAGCCGAGCTCATGTTATCTATGGTGCTCTAATTAGGAGACATCGGCAATCTGACTCTTGATTGCATGAGTTGGAGAATTGTCGCAAAAAGACTTCAGCCAACCGTTTCAACTTTCTTAGTCTTCTTCAACATGAAGGTTGTCGATTATTGATCCACAACGTGATTCGACTACTGGGTATGGCAAATGATGCACCAGCCTATTCTTGTATCTTTGCTTCTGATACCGTACACATAACCTAGGGAAAATCTTGGTATTGCTGATCGTGTTTCAGTCACTGGTCTCATTGAGCATTCTGGGGGTACCTTGGAGCTATCTATCCTCTCATAAGTCAACTCCAAAAGCTGCGAAAATATATCATCTAATAATGATACTGTCAAGATCATAGGCTGCTGTAGCTATGTCATCGACCGTATGTTAATTAGGATAATGCGATGCCTCGTTCTCTAAACCGATTATCAATTCCACATAGTAATAGATTACGACCGCTTTTATTCTCCCAACTCCTTGGGAATCGACTTAAAACTTGTGGTAACTGGTCAGCGACTGTCAACTGATGAACCACAACATGACACCTATCCTAATACTCAAAGCTGTTCATGTTTCTCAAAATTCAGACATTTTTTTGAGACTTGTCAACTTTATGAGCGCTAACAGGTCGCCTGACAAGAAACCCCAGGTTTTTCGCAATGATGCTTCTCCACAGCGGCTGATACATCTGGCTGGGGATTGTATTGGCTCGCATCACATCCGCCTGCAAATATTTCCTCAGGTATGCAGGTCCCTCCCCTATAAGCAGCCCTGGTTAGCCATCTCCTTGTCCAAACTCTTGGTCCTTATCTCAGGGACTCTTTATTGGCCGTGGTACATGCAGACACTGAGTTCCATTCACTCATGGAAATCTCAAGATCAACGTAATGGATTGCGGAGGAGATAGGTAACCTACAGGCTATGATCTGGAGTCCGGGGAAGATCCCTACACCTGGAGGTGCCCTATCTGTGAACAATCCGGTGCAATATACACTGGTGTCACGAATTTCTTTGACAAACGTCTTGCTCAACACTCCCAGAGTTCCAGCTGGAGGGATCGCCCATGTCGTCCCACAAGACACGACATTTTGCCTCATGCATGAACTGGTAACACACAACACTGTGTCGGGTCTCTTCCCATCGAGTCTGATCGATTGCTCCTCGTGAGGCTGGAATTACGACAACATGCACGACCATCGGCCAATAGATTCAACAACGACGGAGTACGACGTATCCCGTTCTTGACCGAGACGCCCTCGTCGGTGATCCTTCTGGCAAGTTGCAGTAGCCTTTCATCCTTGGGTCTGCCACCGTTGGATCTGAACAGCCTATCGGTGAGCCAGAAATGGAAAGCCAGGACCCTGGATCGGAATTCCACGAACTAGCATTCATCGCAACCCAATAGCAGAGGACATCGGGATGTTTCGAGACGAATATGAGCCTAACAAATCTCTGGCTTGAAACCATAGTCATCAGCCAAAGTGATACTTTATCCACATGATTTGAGGGTCCTGCGTGTTGACAATGTGAATCGATCGGTAGTTGCAACGCTGTATTCCATGCGGCTGGATCACAAAGTGGAGTGATGGGGATTTCTAGATCTCCGGTTCCAAGGCGATCGCTGAGGCTAAGACGATGCCGCGCTTTGCGATGTACCAGTGACAAATGATTGATTGACTGACTCACTGGCAGTCGAGCTTTACCGCGTGGGGGTGGTTTTTAGTCTAGACAAAGTCCCACATAGAATGGGCATGTTGGAGTCTCGTGACGACCTTTGGGCTCAATGACGTGTAGCACTGGTTCATCATATGTCAATGCCGTCGTTCCACGATACCATGTGCTGTGAAGGCTGCTTAGCCCATGACTTTTGAGTGCTTCGGAGATTCTCCGTCAAACCTGGATCCTTGAGACTCGGCTGTTGTATCATGAAAGAAGGGTAGAGGGGAACAAAAGTCTTAGTACTTCCTTCATGGGCACACGATCAGTTCACGATGACGAGTTGTGGCAATATCGGTCCAGCTATAATGATGCAGTAAACGTCTCAATCGCATGCTCAAAAGCCTACAACTGTGGTTCGAGCATCTAGATTGTTATGAAAGGAGAAAGGAGCTGCTCCTAGAATCAAGGTTCTTCTGATATTGAACTCAAGTTCAGCCCTTCGTTACCTCTTTGATTTCGGAATATTTCAATGAGGGGCACCGTTGAGTTTATGGAGCACCGTAACAACGCAGGCCCCCTGCACTAACGAGTAATAGTAAAGGCCAAAAGGCAAATGGATGATCTACCGTCCAGAACGGTTGGAAGGGTTCTCAGGTGATTTATTTCCGCAGCTCATGAGTTGATCTCTTTCTCTTTCTGCTGATACTGAGGCCTCATACCAATCTAAAATGATTTATAAGGTTAGTGGTCACTTGATTCTTGTTCAGGAACCTTGAGAGTCAGTTTCACACTTCGTGGCTGGCTAGAATGGACAACGAAAAGCCAACCCGGAAAAAGACTGGCCATTGTCTAAGTTTTTATTTCTCTAAGCTTTTATTCCTTAACTGTTAGGTATAGTAGGTAAGGTAGGTATCTAATCGCTATACTGACTTGAACTGAGCCGGGCAATCGTCGGGTTCGGGCTGGCATAGAAATCGCAACTTTAAATATGTTCTTCCTTATAACTCCACCCTATCGAGCGTACCGATAGGTACATAGGACATTTCCTGTGGTCGCAAAATATATCCAGGTAAATTTCATTGACAGAGTGGAAGTTGCAGAAAAGAGCAAAAACTTCTTCGGGGCCTTACCCCGAGTCTTCTGGTTAGAAGTTAGATACCAAAGGGGCTATTCCGCTTTTAGTGGAGGTTTCTACTTGCGAAGTACCTACTAAGGTACTAAGTAGCCAGCTGCCACGTTATTGCAGTGATAGTCCTGGTAAGGCCGTCCCTAAGGTAGTACCTACCTACCGAAAAATAAGTGATCACGCACCGACTCCGGCCAACTCCTCTCCCCTCTCATTTCCTTCCACAAATCGTTGATCATTTTGCTACTACCTATTCTATTATTATGTGATCGAGTTTATCTTCCCGTTAGCCTCTCATTTTCCTGCGACGAGTCAATTTAACAGCATCGACACATCCTTTTGCTGCCCATCATGCCTCCCGCAAAATCATCCCGCAATCACGACGACAAAGCGGACACACCCAATTCCAAGGAAAAGGGTGGGAATGGCCATGCCTCAACGAAGATGCGTCGTAACGCCAGCCAACAGAACCATTCTCACCTTCGCGAGGTCCAAAATGCTACGGCCGCGGCTCCCCCTCAACCGCCAGTTGAGCCTTCTCCCCCCAGTGTTCGTCAACCCCCTCCGTCCCCATGATCTACGGTCGCGCCCCCGATAGATGGTTGAAAGACTTGGAGCATACAATGACTGCTAGAGAATACCTGAAGCACTGCATTGTCCGAGTGTCTGGTTTATTCTGCTGTCCTGTAGCTCTCCCTGGAAAATTCCGCTCCAAGTCTCAATTATTTATCGAACCACTAGTGCAACACTTACCAGACCATGGTCCCTCTCTCTGATTCTGCATCAAGATGCTAACTAGTTTCCTCACAGCTGCACTGGGCCTCCTTCGATCGAGATGTCCTTCATGCCTACCGTCGCGAGCATCGCCTGAACACACCGAGCTCATTCTCAAGCCCATACTGCCAATGGATCCTTTCGCAGCCGAATGGCATCGGCATCCATTCTCCAACGATGGTTCGACGCCGACAAGCTCGTCGCCAGAGCAAAGACCAGCTGGCACTCGCCGTGCGTAAACATTTTAATGGAATGGGCGTGCAGGAGAACGACGTAATCGTCGACTTTATTTACAAGATTCGCCACGATCCTAGTCGCATCTCCAAACCATAAGTGGGAGGCAAGACCCCGACTTTTGCAAAACAAGGGCGCTTATAAGCGATGGATTTTATGCAAGGGACGGTTACATTAGTATGGAGTTTTGGCGTTCCAACGCAAGCGTTATAGCACATTTGCTCCCAGCGACCTGCGAATTTTCTTTTTATAAAGGGCTGCAAAGGCAGAGGGGCATGATTGAATTACGCGTCGGGGAGACTTACGACATAGACTTGAATGTCTTGCGCGGATTCAGATTACGTCATAGGGATACCACTTTAAGCAGAGCTAGATAATGGCTGCTTTAAAATATGTTTCAGGGTATTTTGATACCCAAAGGTTCATGAAGGATTTAAGGACTATGCGTTCTTTCAGATAGAGCGCGCATACTATGGCACTCTTATTCTATCATACCTGTTTCGTTGTTTTGTTAACTACGACTTTTTTTCTTTTAAAGTTTGTCGGTCATTAAAATTTGAATTTTGGCGTTGCCTGGGGAGTTATCATGATAAGCCAGCAATTGATCATTAGCTCAAAACCTGACCCCTAGTTAATAAAGAAGACAACCGAGGATATAATCACTTGTTCAAAGTCCATCCTGCACAGAAAATGACAAATGATCTTGCTGACTCATCACTCATTATATGTCAAGAATCACGGCATTCTATAGCCTGGTCTCGGCTTCTCATGCATGATATTGAGTGTTCGGCTATTCGGGGTACTTTTCGGCATAAGACAGAGCCCTTTGCGATGATATTTGAGTATTGGGTTTCTTGTTAATTTGTTAGATATGTATAACATAAAGGAATGAATCTAGACTTGAGACCACAAAATCTGGCCTTATTAGTAGTTTCCCTGTCTGCACTCCCCATAAAGTTATTTCCTGAGCTGGCTGCTTTCTTTATCGGCTTTCTTGTTCCTGAATACATGTTGACCAATAAGCTTCCGTGTATAGCGCAGCCGAAGCCGGCTGTTATGACGGAGCTGGATGCCTGAGGCTTGTCCATGGAAAAGTTCGAGATAGGTCTCGAAAAAAAGAGAAGCACGAGCTATTCCGCTAGTCGCTCGTGACGTTTCACTCTTCCCTCATTGCATCTTTTGCATTTCTCTGTATTTTTTTTAAGAGTCAGATGAATTCTTGCAGTTCAAGATGAATCCTAGTTTGATATCAAAGGCCGCCGCTCCTGCGCGTGTGCTGGCGCAAAATGCACCCAAGATTCAGTGTTTAAAGAAAGGTGCCCAGCTTCACACTGCGGCATGGCGGGCCGGCTCTCAAAACCAATCTTCTTTGAGGAAGAGGACTCGAGCTCCTTCGGCGAAGCGGGTGAGTAGGCCAATATCAATTGATAAAGTTTTAACATTCTGATATGTGATAGTTGTTCCATGCTACAAATGCCGTTCAGCAGAAGGATCCTTACCAAGCTCTTGGTGTTAGTAAGAGCGCATCGGCCGGCGAGATTAAAAAGGCATACTATGGTCTAGCGAAAAAGTTCCATCCCGACACGAATAAGGACCCCCAGGCCAAGGATAAGTTCGCCGATATTCAATCCGCATACGAGATTCTGTCCGACCCCAAAAAGCGCGAGCAGTACGACCAATTCGGCGCCGCTGGCTTCGATCCCAGCGGGGGAAGTGCCCCAGGTGGTGGTGGTGGCTTCGGTGGAGGGCACCCATTTTCTGGCTTTGGAGGATTTGGTACACAAGGAGGTTTCGGTGGCTTTGGTGGACAGGGAGGTTTCGGAGGTGGCGTTAACTTCGAGGATATATTTTCAGCATTTACCGGACAGCAAGGCTTTGGCCGCCGCGGACGACAGCAAGCTCATCAACAGGAGATCTTGGTCGGTGACAATGTCGAAGTTCAAGCTACTATCAGCTTTATGGAGGCGGCGAAAGGCACCAGCAAGACGATTTCGCTCACACCTCTCAGCACATGCGGTACATGCAAGGGTAACGGCCTGAAGGCCGGCACATCGAGGAGTGCCTGCAGTGCTTGTGATGGAACTGGGACCCGAGTACACTTCATGCAGGGTGGCTTCCAAATGGCATCTACTTGCGGAACTTGTGAGGGTACCGGTACGGTTATTCCCAAGGGAGCCGAGTGCAAGACTTGCTCAGGAGATGGCGTTGTGAGGGAAAGAAAGTCAATCACGGTGGATATCCCTGCCGGTATCGAGGACGGTATGCGACTTCGAGTTGACGGTGCTGGTGACGCGCCTGCTACTGGCCGATCTTCCGACCCCAATGCTCGTGGCCAGAACGGAGATCTATATGTCTTTATCCGAGTTGCCAAGGACCCTAAGTTCCGTCGAGACGGCTCCAACATTCTTTACACTGCCAATATTCCTCTTACAACTGCCCTACTGGGTGGCCATGCAGAGATCCCTACTCTGGATGGAACAGTCAATGTCAAGGTTGCCACTGGCACCAATACTGGTGACAAGATCACACTTCCCGGTATGGGAATGAAGCGTCTCGGTTCTCGACGTGGTGTCAACGGTGATCTCCGGGTCGAATACCGAGTTAGTATGCCAAAGTATTTGACGGCTAACCAACGAACTATTGTTGAGTTGCTTGCCGACGAAATGGGTGATAAGACCGCCAAGCGTGTGATGGGGGTCGGTTCTTCCAGGTAAGGCATTGATTGCAGCCTGAACGGTTTGAGTAATTGACACTGACCATCCTAGGGACCCAAATGACCCTGAATCGCACAAGAATGAGGGCTTCCTCAAATCGCTTTGGCACACACTGACCAATAATCCCGCTCACCAAAAGGCGAATGAGGATTCAAGCAAGAATGACGACTCAAGCAAGAAATCTGATGATAAGGATAAGAAATAAATAGCTTCCGACTGATGATGATATGTATCATATACTGGGGGTATTATTAAAATTAGAGTGGGAGAAGCGCATTTGTTGGTGTTCAAAAGGTTCATATTTTTTGTATGGCGTCGGTGGAGGGTTTTGATCGCCCAACTACTCATGTCGATCTGCCAACTAAATCAGATCTGTTGTATACTAATCCTGTAGTATAGAAGGAGCTGAAAAGCTCCAACGAGGCCACTCTCCTTATTAAATTGAATTTCAAGTCAATTGAAGGTGCATATTGGATATGAATGATACTACGAATACATCACGCGGTCTAAGTCAATGATACACGTTCATAATGAACTTACCGTGCTGAAAACCGACGTCTCCAGGGTCGAGTGAGGCATGAAACCTGGGGGCACATTGTCTAACTTGATTAGAGTCCAAACAGTTCATCATAATTATTTAACTCACATACCAGCGCGACATTGTGTAGTGTAGCCATGTCCCTTCGTGCTGTCTTCCCAATAAACTCCCGCGAAATACCAAGGTCTCTAGCCGATGGGCTTGAGCTTCTTCTTCTTTTTCTTCTCACCACCTGACCCTTTCTGGAATTGTCGCCAGCTGCTGATCCGCTCATCCCGGGTGGCTTCCCAATCCTGTTCATGCTGTCGCTTGCGCTTACGCTCTTCCACCTCGGCATCAGTACGTCGTTGTTCACGGCCTTCTTCCTGGAGCTGGGCTTTCATCTGGCGACGTCGGCGATGCTCGTTATCAATGAGAACATCTCGTGCCTTTGCGCGCCACATCTTTCGGAACTCTTCCGTCTTGAGCTCTTCGCTGTCGACAGTCCATTTGTTTTCGCGAATAAGCAACATTCGAGCGTCTGCGATAGCTTCATCTAGCCGTGCACGGTGCTTCTCGTCCATAAGCTCTGTCTGGGCCTTCTTTAGCCGATCGAAGGCATCTGGGGCCAGTGGATTCTTTGTTTTATCGGGATGGATGAGTAGAGACTTCTTGCGGTAAGTAACTTTGATGTCTGAGTCAGGGACACCAGGTTGGAGATCAAGAACGGCATAACTATGAGAAAGTTAGATCTCAATGTAGAGAAATGACGGGGGTTTCACATACGCGTCGAGGCGAAATGCCTTCAAGATGCGGTCAATCTCAGCATCCTGGAGGGAGAGTCAGCGGGAGTCTTGATGACTGATATAGTTGTCGCAAACAACTGACCTTATCAAATTCTTTGGCTTCAAGCTCAAGAGCATCGAGCGCGTCTTTGTCTTCTTTCGAATCTTTGCTGGACATTATGGCCAATTGATCGCATTCCAGAAGGTTGAAATGATGACGGGAAAGTGAGTGAAGGGTAGGATAATAGTAGGCGATAGGCAGTCGCAGCGCTGGAACAAAGTGACCCACTTATGTGCCCCGCGAGATAAGATAACAGAAAAAATTATTGGAAAGAGAGCTACTGAGCCTGTGAGATTATCTTAATTCTACATACATATTGCTGATATCAACGGCGAGTCACAATGCCACAACGCGGCGTCTCACCGACCCCTTCTGATGGAGAGATTGATATCTTTGGGTCGTTATACCCCGGCGACGGCGAAAACGAGAATGGCGGCAACGATGGCAGCGCAGACTTTGACTTCGACGGCCTGTTAAACGGCCCAGAGCCCGGCAACGATGACAACGACGAGGCCTTCATTGCCCTTCAACAGGCGGCTTCCTTTCGAAAAGCATCCAATCTTAAGGGCAGAACAGTCAAGAAGGGTGGAGGTTTCCAGGCAATGGGTAAGAATCGCAACATATGAGGTGAGGAGGCTACTAATACCTTCCAGGTCTGAACAGCAACCTCCTAAAGGCCATTACAAGGAAAGGTTTCTCGGTCCCAACTCCAATCCAACGTAAAGCAATTCCTTTGATTCTGGACAGAAAAGATTTGGTCGGCATGGCCAGGACAGGTTCCGGAAAGACAGCAGCCTTCGTTATTCCTATGATCGAACGATTGCGCGCGCATAGCGCCAGGTTCGGAACACGAGCGCTTATCCTTTCGCCCTCTCGAGAACTCGCGATCCAAACTTTGAAGGTTGTGAAGGAATTCAGCAGAGGGACAGACTTAAAGTGCGTTTTGCTTGTTGGTGGTGATAGTCTGGAGGAGCAGTTCGGATCTATGGCCGCCAATCCCGATATCGTGATCGCAACACCTGGACGATTCCTTCATTTGAAGGTCGAGATGTCTTTGGACCTTTCTTCTATCAAATATGTGGTTTTCGATGAAGCTGATCGCTTGTTTGAAATGGGGTTTGCGGCACAGTTGACAGAAATCCTTCATGCACTTCCACCTTCAAGGCAAAGTTTGCTCTTCTCTGCGACGTTGCCTGCCTCTTTAGTTGAATTCGCTCGCGCCGGCTTACAAGATCCAAGTCTCGTGCGACTTGATGCCGAGACAAAGGTCTCTCCTGATCTCGAGAGTGCTTTCTTCTCTGTCAAGGGTGCCGAAAAGGAGGGATCTTTGTTGCATATCCTCCACGACGTTATCAAGATGCCAGTCGGAGCCCCAGCGAGCGCAGAGGACTCTGAAACAGGATCCAAGAAGCGAAAACGTGGTGCAGACGGTTCAAGCGGCAAGCCTACAGAACATTCCACGATTATCTTTACAGCAACCAAGCATCACGTCGAGTACCTCGCCAACTTACTGATTTATGCTGGTTTCGCTGTTTCCTATGTCTACGGATCCCTTGATCAGACCGCGCGAAGAATTCAGGTCGAAGACTTTCGAAGAGGCAAGACAAACATCCTTGTCGTTACTGATGTTGCTGCACGTGGTATCGATATTCCAGTTCTTGCCAATGTCATCAACTTTGACTTCCCTCCCCAGCCCAAGGTTTTTGTTCATCGAGTTGGTCGTACTGCTCGAGCAGGCCAACGTGGTTGGAGTTACAGTCTCGTAAGAGATACTGACGCTCCTTATCTCCTTGACCTTCAGCTGTTCCTTGGTAAGAGACTTGTTATTGGTCAGGAGGCCAAAAACCCATCATTTTCAGATGATGTGGTTGTTGGCGCATTAAAACGAGACCCTGTGGAAGCTCAGGTAGAATGGTTTAACAAAGCTTTGTACGAAAGTGAGGACATCTCAGCCCTACGGGGAGTTGCTATCAAGGCAGAGAAGCTCTACTTGAGAACAAGGAACTCGGCAGCTAGTCAAAGTGCAAAGCGATCAAAAGAGTTGGTCGGAAGTGAGGGTTGGACACAACTTCATGCACTCTTTGGGGAGGACGTTGATGGAGCTGAACAAGCACGAGCCAATATGTTGGCTAGAATCAGTGGTTTCAGGCCTCAGGAGACTATCTTTGAGATCGGTGGACGCCGAGACAAGGGAACTACTGAAGCTGCCGAAGTAATGAAGCAATTGAGAAAGAGAATTACGCCACGAAGGCAAACAGAGAAGAAGGACGACGACGATTTCGATGGCATTGATGACGATGTGCCAGTTGGTGCCGAGGTGGACGCCATGTCTGATGAAGTTGAAGACCAGATGGACGTCGACGAGGCCTCTGAGGAGTCAGATGATGGCTTGGAGGTCACTGTATCCAACACCAACTCAAAGAAGGGACAGACGGATTGGCGTGACTCGGAGGTTTTCATGTCTTACACGCCTCGAACATTCAACGCCGCCGAGGAACGTGGCTACGGTGTGTCATCCGGTGGTCAGGACTCTTCCAACTTTGTGGAGGCTGCTCGTGGCGTGACCATGGATCTAACAAATGATGAGAACGCCAAGAGTTTCGGTGAGCCAACTCGCTCAAAGATGCGTTGGGACAAGAAGTCCAAGAAATATGTATCACGAGAGAACGACGACGACGGATCCAAGGGTGCCAAGATGATCCGTGGCGAGAGTGGTGTCAAGATCGCAGCCAGCTTCCAAAGTGGCCGCTTCGACAAGTGGAAGCGTGCCAACCGTCTCGGCAAACTCCCTCATGTCGGCGAGGCAGAACGCCCTGGTGGTGCGAACCATGTTGCCCACATTCCCTCTGGTGTCCGCTACAAGCACAAGCAGGAGAGGGCACCAAAGGAGGCGGACAAGTACCGCGACGACTTCCAGGTTCGCAAGAAGCGTGTCGACGAGGCGAGAGAGAAGCGCGTGGGTCGTTTCCGCGATGGTATGGGAAGCAAGAAGGAGCTCAAGGGCAGGGACGATATCCGCAAGGCCAGGCAGGAGAAGGAGAAGAAGAGGCTCAAGAACGCTCGTCCTACCAGGAAGAAGTGATTTGTCGATTGCAGTGGCATCTACGCATGGCGTTTGGTCGATTTATAGAAAGAATAATGCGATTTGTTTCAATGGGTTTATTTCGGCAATTCAGTGAGCTAGACTGTGTAGATATCTTGGAGTTGAAATCGGGATATGTTGCCTTTCGTCACGGGCTGAATGAGTCAGGGAATCACGGAGTTCCGAGCCAAACATTGTTTCTTTGAGAATTCTGACCCCTGAGCATCAGGGTCCAATGCTGGCTGGTACAGCCATCCACTTTGTCCTCCATATCAGCAACACATCGTTTTGTATTGCGAAATCAAATGTCTTTGGTGATAACCAATGCCGGCTTTTGCCATGGCTACGCTTCTAAAACCATCCCGCTACAAATTCTTTTTGAAATGGCTAGAATATCGGTGAATAGGAGACACAGATTTGCATACCCTAGGGACACAGTGACATTACACAAGACGCTCGGCGAACCTCAAAACAAATAGCGATTTAACAGCTAGCCATATGAATAGATGTAATATAGAAGCCTTTGAAGTATATCAGAGTGCTCATGCAAGATTGGCCATTTGTTCAGTTTTCACTGCAAGCTAATCTTACAGCGGCAACAACCAACATCACAAACGCACACAACAGCACGAAGCTTTACATTCACCAAGCGCAAGAGCTGTCGTGAAACAGGAATCCTAACCAAAACATGCCCGTATCCCATCTTCGGCCCGGCAAGTTGATGCTACCCCAATCATTGTCCCGGAACCCGATCACGGATAGCTACATGAGCCAACACCTTGATAAACTGCCTTTTTAATATCCGTCTTCGCTTCGTTGACTTCTATCGGTATATTCTATGGGTATGGGTGACGGATGGGATCTATCTCTGACTTGTTTGGCTGTTTTCGATAACAATTTGCTGCTGTTTGCCCTGCAAGCTGATGGGATGTTCAGCTTCCTCAGAGAGCTCATCTATTCAGACCTCTTAAGTGCGGAGGATCACTCCTTAAAATTTTCAAAGAAGTATAAAACCGAGTTGATTCCATTGATAATGAGAACTCCCTTAAAATCTGGATTTGCAAAGCTGCCGACTCAAGGGACCAGAAGCGAGAATCCAAACGAGCCTGCAACAGAATTTCTAAACGAAAACCAGATCCTCAAAACATCACAATGAAAATCACAAAGAAGCAGAGGCTGATAACCACGATATGTATATCTTTCTCGTTCTTTGCAGCTGAATTGGCTGGTAAGTCAAATATCATCTTGGGAATCCTAACTGACACCATGTAGTTGGATTCTATACTCACTCTATCGCATTGATCGCCGATGCTTTTCACTACGTATACAAATTTCTTATGAATCAAGATAGATATGGATATCTAACAACAAACAGCTCAGTGATCTTATCGGAATAGTTGTCACTCTGATAGCGTTGATGGTAGGTTGCGGACCTGCATCTCAAGTGTCTTATTGAGCTTACCATGATAGTTGCAAGAACATACGAAACCAGCTTCACAAGGATACACATATGGATGGCACAGAGCAACGATACTAGGAGCATTCTTCAACGGAGTCTTTCTTTTGGCACTGGGGATCAGTATTCTGTTGCAGGCTGTTGAACGTTTCGTTCATTTGACTTGTAAGTTCTTAGTTGACATATGGGATCATAACCAGAAAAAACCTAACAAAACAGGCGTGCACCAGCCTTTCCTGATCATGATAGTTGGTTGCGTTGGTTTGGCACTGAACATTCTCGTACTATCCTTCCTTCACGGTGAGAAAAGATTCCATCCTCCTCTGATATTCGCGACAACAGACGCTGACTTGGACCTTCAGAGCATGACCATGAACATGACCACCAGGAAGGTAGACGACATAGCCATGATGATAGACAACAGAACCGGGAGACTATTGGATCGTTGTCTAACGAGGCAACAAGTGAAAGCATGACAGGTTTGGCACACGTGAGTATAGCATTCCTACACGTTATAGAGTCTTTATCATTAACAATAGCTCAACAGATCCCCGTGAACCACCAGAATCATAGACACACAACCGTGTCTGTGATGAGCCCGGGAAGGGACTTGGGTATGCTTGGCGTTTTCATTCACGTTCTAGGAGATGCCATCAACAACATTGGCGTCATCATTGCGGCAGTTCTGGTCTGGCAGCTCAAAGGAGAAGGTCGATACTATGCAGACCCAGCAGTGGGAGTATTCATCTCACTCATGATTCTCCTGTCAGCTATACCGTTAGTCAAGAAAAGCGGCGTTATTCTACTACAAACTGCGCCTGAAGGCGTCAACCCTGAAGACGTTAAATATGATATTGAAATGGTAACAGCGTATAGCCCATTCTATTCAGAGCCAAGACTGACAAGCATTTAGATCCCTGGCATCAAATCGGTGCATGAGCTGCATATCTGGTGTCTGGACCAACGCAAATTTGTCGCCTCCGCCCACATCATCGTCGACAGCAGAACTGTCCAGGACTTTGCAGACAAGGCTAAGATCATCATGGAGTGTCTCCACGCGTACGGGGTTCACTCAGCAACCCTACAGCCTGAGGTTCTCGAAGCGAGCCCCGTGATCATGCCTGACAGTGGCCCGGGGTCTCAGGGCCAGGCAACTCCGATCGACGCCAATCACAGTGTGTGTAGAACTCAACGGTCGCGAGGAGGCGAGCAAGAATGCCAGGTGATTTGCGGAAGCTCGTGTGATGGGCTGAGATGCTGTGCGCCAGTGCACCTTGAGTGATCGACAGTCTTGATGCTGTTTGCTACAGTCGTCCGAGCTAGATGCGAAATGTGACGAGGAGGAGAGGGGTTTGAGGGGTTTGAGAGGGGCCAATTCGTGAAAGAAGTCGTAAAAGTTTATTCCTCAGTGGTTTCGTGGTCTCCCCCACGCTAAGAGAAAAGGGACATCCCTGAAATGATTGTAAGCAGCAAACAGACTGTGACTGTGATGCGGCCTTTTGCCGCCGCCGTGTTCAAGTGGCGTTCAGAATTGACTTTTTGGGCAAGGGCTTTTGAGTGATATGTATTAGTTAGCGGGTGAAGCCGGGGAAACCGTTGATGAAGCTTTAACATATGCCTCATGTAACAGGGTGATGAATTGTGAATTGCGAGGATAGCGGGGTTGTGGTTCATAACTCGATGCTCACAATGCAATGGAATGCAGCCAAGCCTCGACTAGTACAATAAATTTCACTATTATTCAGGCCATTGCGTGATGTTAAGCTGTGTCAACGTACTGCCAGCCACAGAGCAAAGGGACCTCGCGGCTGAAGTGATGTGATGCATTTTCCATTGGATCAGAGACCCTTGACAGGATTGACAGTCAGCCTCATGATGGCATATGCACAAGTCACACCACTTGCTTTGGACCCTTGAAATGTAATAATGTGCTAGTCTCAATGGGGAAAAGCTTATGAGCCACGCATGAAGAGATCTGAGGCCAACCACCATGATCCATCCGAGCATAGCATGCGAAAGCTGGGATGGCGATGATGGTGTTTTAACATGGAGTGCGGTGAGCGAGGGCTTGTCGTTACATTGATGCTAGCAGCCAAATTAAAGAAAGAGGGTTCTGAATGTAAGATTTTCAATGATCGTACTCTGTAGAAGTGACTTTACTGGGAGACATCTTGTCACAAGTCAGCTGCTCATTTCAGTGAGACGGTCAAGGGACGGCCCGCCCATCACTAGTCGACCCAGGCCAATGATGATGACAGACGTCGAACAAGACTCACAATGTCAAAGGTGACAGAGTAAGCGAGCAGCTGCTATGCCACCCATCTGGTGACTCTGTGATGTGCTAAGAGTAACATTTGCTCACAAAGCATTAATAATGTTGCTCCCAATGGCCAAGATTCACTGAAAGTTGTTCCTTGTGATCAGACACGGTCAACCTTTGACCAGGATTATTCTGAGGTGGAAACACAGCTGCCTCTCTTGACGTGAACCGGTCTGCCAGGACATACCTGGCACACAATTGAGAGCAGCTGCAACCGTAATTTGGTGTGGGGGAGTTGATATTGATCAAGTTCCGATCGAGTAGCCCAGCAAATCCGAGACGATGATCCGGATGCAATCTTGGGTTCCCAAGCACTCGGAGGACACAACAGGGATTCTGGTTGGTAACCTCCCCCAACCCAAGATTTGACCTGTAACAATCCAGAGCAAGGGTGAAATAAGAGCTCATGCGGCCGCTCCACGCGCGCCCGCCGGAATAGGGTGGTTCATTTCATTGTCATGCCAAACAAAAGAGCATCTGCATCAGGGATCTTGAAGCAATCCCAAAGGCTTCAAGGTGGACGAATATCCCGTATCTACTGCAACTTGTTTGTTTACACGGAGACAAGACAAAATACCAGTGACCACAAAATGCTGGTCAACTGCGGAGACTGGGGCTGTGGGTTAGGGCGGTTGCAATGTACACGCGAGGACCCTTTTTTCTGCTGCAGCTCATAAGCTATGGTTACCTACAGAAGCGAGTGCTGGGCGGTGAGATGGATGACAAGTGGAGTGGAGTTGTGAGGGTGGAGATGGAGGTTTCAATAAAGTTACACGTGATGAACGCCATGTTCGACATATCTACCTAGGTAGACCACAATACATACAAGAGACAGTAAGTTATGGTTAGAGTTAAGGAGGGATGCATATATTTTGAAACCTGGATAGAACGATATGTCATTGCAAGACATCAATGGAGGGTGAACTATGCAGTTGCAAAGGGAGTTGACGAAGCAACTTCCAGGGAGACAACTAATATGATAACAAATAAAACATCAGCCATGATATTTTTACCAACTAAGAATGCAGCTATTCATATTGTGGCTAGTCACTGCTGTAATCGCTGGACTCTCAGACCAGCGCTTGTGTTTGTTTCCAAAGATTGATAGTTAGCCAGTTTCTTTGGCCCCATACACACAACATTACATTTTGCACCAAGACATATGCTGCAGCCACAGAATACTGTATGAAGCTGAGCAGGGGAGGAAACAAGATTGAGACATGAGGAATGCCCAGATAGGCCACTTGCGTTGTTGACAGCTCATCTTGAGACATCGAGAAGGGTTATCAATTCCGTCGTCACTCTCATGTACGTTGATCATCATATCTTGAGGCTGTTCAACAAGTGATCTGCAAGACAACTAAAGGCAGCCGGAAATTCGGATACCAATTCCTCTTCACCGACAAGAAGGCAATATCGCAAGTCTGTTAATGAATACGTACCTTGTCCTGCTGATAAGTGATCTTTACCAACGTCACGGAAAATAACAGATGTGCGGTTGCAGTGGCCCGCTAACGGGATGAAGATCGACAGTCCAGAACTCGTGTGAATGCCGCTCCGACATAGCCTCGCGTCGACAGCCCCAGGTTGCTAATAGTGAACAGATAGGCCCCAGACCTGGACAATTCTATGAGAGTCGGTATCGAATTGTTGAGAATAATAGCGCGAACGTGACTCATTCGCCACGGAGTGGCCGTTGACCGCGTTCTTTTTTGTTCCTGTAGATCACGAAAATGGAGGGGAAGACACAAGCGACATGAGCCTCGAGGCAGCTTATCGCGGGGCATTCGTGGCGGGACATGACGATGGCGATGCAACCCCACGACGCAAAGCATCCAATGGAATTAGACTGTCATTTGTTCTACGGATACAAACGTGCAAGTGGCCGTTAGGGCCGAGGCCTCAGACAAAACACTAGCCAAATGTCTAGTTGATTGTTAGTTACCAGATTCTCTGGTGAATGAATAAATGACCTTTAAACCGAGCCCTTGAGCCGAGAAGTGCCCAAGAGATATCCGAACCTGAGCGTGGAGCACCGCCTGTTCCTATGCCTGCTCGGTAAAGAAGATCATTCGAATCGATCGAACCCGAAGACACGGTGATGGTACCTCGTGGCATGCTCAGCTCACAACCATTAGCATCGTGCAGTCGCAAGGGGGCCATTGGCATCGAGAAGGATCAGGGATTAATCGGGATCCTCTCTGATTCAGAATTCCGATATTCTGACTGACCAGGGACTGGAACTAAAGAATAGGCGAATTCAAGTACAAAGTTACACAGCAATGCCCGGCTTCTGGTTTGATGATTTGATCACTGGAATGGCAGTATTCCTTGGCAGAATGTCATCCAATGTCATGTAAAGGGGGCTCCGACGTCTTGATATCCTCAAAAGTTCAAGCGGAGCTGTATCCGGCAATGCGAGTCAAGCTCTACGGATCGAGATGCCAATGGACACCGCGCGAGTCGACCCCGAGTTATCCGTCGAGTAGAGTGATCCTACTAATTACGTACTGACTGAAGGATTCTACGACGGAGACACCGGAGAATTTTTCTCTTCTCGCGGCAGTTCGAGTAGAGAGGGTGAGAGATTTGGGAGAAGTACAGTAAATTGGAGGTAGTTGAAAGACAAGCTCATCCTCGACACCCCAAACAAACAAATTCACATCCATCTCGGAGCCGACTCGTGGTTGTGCTAATCAAGTCAAGGACGTACAGCGCACACACACACACACTCTCTCTCTCTTAAGTTGCATGTACAATAGCGTCATGTGTACGGCGCACGTTTTCTTGAACCAATAGAACAGACGCCAACGGGTAGGCCAATGCTACCAGCCGATAGCGGCGGCTTGCAACTGCGCGCGTTGGTGATGGCATTGTGATGACCAGAACAAGGGGTTGTGGTAATCTCATACAAGATACCCTTACCTTGCCTACCGACATGTATAACTACAAGAACTACCTACCTTACATTGCAGTTGGGCCGCGATCGATACGCGCAATTTGAAACTCTCACCGGTCGATGCCTTATCGATCATCCATGTCGATGAATTCGCAGCTCGTAAATCGTTCGCTTGCCGACTCGCTTCCCTCCAGTACCTGCTGTATCTCGAGTACAAGCCCGTCGAAGCATAGCACGAGACAGCGGAGGACAGGACAGGGCAGGGAGTTGACTTGACTGCGGCACCGTTACCCATGGCGTTCTTTAGCCGGCTTCCTGATGCTTGGCCTCGGCATGTCTAGCTTATACCTTAGACGCTAGTGCGCGCGCGATGGTTGCTGTGTTGAGGATTGGGCTGAGTTAGTTAGTTGTGAGTTGTGGTAAGAGGAGTGTCGAGTCAAAAGTTAACGTTGCTGCGTATTCGGACTTGTGGACGTCAGAGTCAGTCAGTGTTGTAAGTGTGTAGTAACTGCAACAGCGGAAAATTTGATAATGTACACGGTGCTGTAAAAGACGTCCCAGCATGGTCTAGGAGTCTATGAGTCTAGAGCACAAGCCATCGACATGTCAGAGCACACCTAGAGTTCCACTATCACGACCGTCACCATGGTATTCAATCAGAAGCCCTGACCTTGTCTGCCATGCTCTGAACCCCAGAGTTTCCATTATCTATCTGTCTGCCTTATGTCTTTTGTGTCTTGAGGGAGAAGTAGTCAAAACCATCGAGGCCGAGTCTTTCTTGTCCTGGGTAATGAATTGGGGCTAGATAATAACAGTACTCAGAATACGTTGTGCTTTTCTCTTCATATGTTGAGCCTCATGTAATGATTTCCGACGACCAAAATAGGAACGAATTCCTTCTCTTTCGTTTACTTGTGAGACGTGAGCTGCTGGTCTTGCGACTCTGATCAAAGTATCAGTACTACACATCTACTGCAACTCTTTGGGCCTTGGCTGCTGGGAAGACCCTGGTCGGGGGCCCGACGACTGTCGATTTAATGGTTGCTTTCACCGCAACTTGAGAGCCAGGAATTTGAGGATTGGCGGACGTCTTCTCTTTTGATGCATACAAAACGCTTCCTTCTTTCTTTTGAAGCTCCTTGACTTGCATGTGCTTCCTTACCTTATCTTGCTCTGAAGTCCCTCCACATCCCGTCAAGGGTACAGGCTGAAGTCAACTTTCAAGGGGTGTTCAGGTCCCATTCACCCCCCATTCTCGAAAATCACAAAGGAGTCCAGACATCTTCTGGCCTTGACCCTCTTTTCTCCGTATTTACTTCTTTTCTGTTTTACATTATTTACTCCGGCTTCCCCTTCTACGATCAACCACAAACAAGAATAGAAAGGAAGGAAAAGAAAAAAGGGACGGGTAATTGTTTTAGCAAGGCCCGCCGTTGTCGTTAACTTGGACCTATCATCTTAAAGGCTTTGCCTGTGGAATGGCATCGCCCACCCCGAAGATCCATTTATTAGGTGTTTAGCCACCCGCAGTGCCGCCGTCGAAACATAGCTCGAGATCCAACTTGTTACATAAACGTCGCCGCTTCGAGTATTCTCGCCGTCTTCGAGTTTCGGTTGAACGAGTTTAGTTCATTGGAGTCACGGCTCGTCGGCTCGGCCCAATCTACGTTCTCGACTCTACAGTAACAGAGTTACGAGATAATTTCAACGTAAACATTTTTGGGCAAATCAGACCTAACCAAAAACCTAACCAAAGTTGACCCGACCATCTTTGGTTGTTAGACAAAAGTCTCTCTGCCCCGGCTTTCAGTTCCAGCCACTTCGGTGTGTTTGAAGGGTGCTGTCTAGCATCGGGTCTCGTCATTCGGCATCAGAGTCTCTTCAGCGCCCGTTTAATCTAAGACTCTGGGGAAACAAGATGCGGTCCATTCCCCGACTCTGATAGTCAGTCTCGATCTCCTCTGATCCGTCCACCCATCCATCTCTGCTGAACAGGCGAACAAGAACGAGAGACAAGAGCTCAGTAACCCAGGTTGGTAATAATCCACATTTCGTTTGTTGTTGATTCTCCTCCGATCCAAATCCATCCAATTCATAAATTACCCACCCATACACATGCAATCTCCACTGAACTATTCCCCATCTCATCTCCATTCTCCATCCTGGACCCGAGCTAAGAGGTACGGGGCATCTTGTACCTCGTGGTCCAAGCCGCCACCAGCGCCAACCCTTAACCGCGACTAACGAGCTGCCTGGAATACCTGGCACTGCGGTACCGCCCGGAAGCTTTAAACCCACTAGACCTCAGCACACACACCCAAAACTGGGCTGCCACCCGCCCCGAGTTGGCCTTGACCCGAGCATCTGGATCAACAACAACTCTGGGCTCACTCACCTCGAGCGCTTCCCTCGATTTTGACCTCACCTCAATTTACTTACATTGACGTCTATGACAGTGTTTTCGAACTCAAAATCACTCTCGCTGCCACCACCCGTAGAACATCTTGTCCAGCCCGCAACCCCTCCATCTCTTTAGCGATCTTCCACCTGCAGCTACCGTCCCCCATCTCTCCTGTTGATCACTCGCAAAGACCGCATATCGTCTCTGCCTCCACCCACGAACTATCAACCCCTCACACACAGCAGAAGCACCACCAGCAGCCAACAGAAACGACGAACAGCAGCCCTTCTGCTCTCCGCATCTCGCGCTTCGTAACGCACCGTACCGTATCATTCGCACCTCGCGTCACCTCGAATTCTCCCAGTGACCAAAGGATTCAACCACTCATAGTCAAACCAGTATCGACTGTGCATGCTCTTCTAACCATTGCTGAGCACAAACCACCATTGCCACCCTCCAGCTCCCGCCACATCAGTAATCAAGACTGCCGCCACCCTTTTCTTTTGCGACCTCAGCAAACAAAGCGTCCAGCTAGGATCTTGCTTTGTTCGAGCATTGAGTCTTAGGATTTCCGACCTCCTTGGCCCCTCCATCTCAGTTTGTGCCTGCTCCAGCTATCGGTCTCAGGCTCAAGCTCAAACTGGCGCGAATCTAAGTTCCGCCTCTGCAAGTTAATTGCAATTTCACATGCCACGCGCAGTGGTTACTATGCGATTACGCCTAGCTCGAAACACTTCGTTATCCATCTTGATTATGGCTCGCCGTCGTAATTAATATCGACGGCCGCCTTTCTTGTTAACTCAACCTGCTGCCCAAATCCCTGAGTGCGCCTCCCGACATGCTCGGCCGGCTCTTGCACTTGGGCTCTGGCGGCCCTTCAGCCACGCCTACACAGGCCAATACAAAGACATCGAGGCCAGTATCCTCACTCGAATCCGCCCAGGAGGATATGGTAACTCGAAATCTCCTTTTTCCAGACGCCGATGCTTTATACCAGCACCGCAATGATCAAGTCTTCCCCCTATCAACCACACCAACAACCCCCGCTACCTCTACGGCCAATGCTTTTGACTACAGCGGCGATGTCGACTTGGACGTACGTGATGTTAGGGTCATCATAATGCAGGATGCCCTAGGACCTTCTAATGCATCCCTTTTGTTTGACAGCCACCCTGCTCCTCCAGTATCGCCCACAGAGCGCCCACCCATTCCTCCAGAGTTTCGAAGAACGCCAACTTCACCGCGAAAAAGTAGTCTTGGAGGCCTATCACGACCCCTGGTTATCCAACCGGAAGGACCTCAGCCTTCGCCTCGGCAGGGTGCTTTTGATCGACGAGCCTCCCTCCAGGGGCGCAGGGACAGTCACGTCGAGTCGGATGGTCAGAAGGCTGCTCGTGAATATCGCGAGGAACTTGCGACATTCTCAAGCTGCATCTTTGGTAACTCTGAATTAATGTCCTACAAAGGAACATCGACGAAGGTCCATGTTGTCCCTGGGGAGTCACGTCCTGCTGAACATTCAAGCAGCATTATTGGGGATGGCCGGAGCTCCATTGGACGCTCTAGTGCGCGTTCAAGTCGGCTCTCGCAATCCTTCTCCTCACAAGCTTTCTCTCCAACAAATATGTCCGCAGCCCAAAACCACACCTCTACTTCACGACCCATTGAGAAGAAGAAGGTGCTAATAACTCGTTTATTTCCTGTCAATCTTGCTATTGATGACCCAGAAACCAACGTATCGCCCTCTAAAGATTATGCAGAAGAGAATGCAGGTTTCCCCTTTCCAACGACAAGCGAGGACGCTGTGCCGAAGAAGAAGAAGCCTCAGCCGAAGCAACGACGAACGCCGATGTATGCCGTGGTCCTAGTAGTCCAACTACCTGCTGCAAATGCGACTACAACTCGAATTTCATCTATGAGCCAGTCCAAATCTGCACAGCGCGAATCAAGCTCTTATAACGATCAACAAGAGTTTTTTCCGTCATCTTTCAGCTCAGCCCGTCCTTCAGGATGGACAATGGTTGGGTCCGGAAATGGTGATGGGTCAGACACTTATACACCCGACATGGAGGATAGAATCGATTCACTGACTCGACATTGGGACATCATTATGAGGACATTGACTCATCTTCAATCTGTGGTGGCCACTAAACTGGCCATATTACTAAAGCAGGTCGACCTGGCTTCTCCCGGTCCAGCCCCTGGACCGGTTCCACCTCCAGTAGTAACTAACAAAACTGGCAGAGTAAATTCTTTCTCGGACCAGTACCGGGGTGACATGCCTCGGATTAAGCCTTCGAAGAGCACCACCAAGCTGGTTTACCTTTGGCCGAATTGTCTCGCTGAGGACAAGACTGTCGAAAGAGAAGTCGATACCGCTAGACAAAGAATTGTTATGGGATTAAGCGCAGCAAGAGTCGTAACCGGCCAAGGACGCTGGGGAATTTGGCGTGACGAGGCTCGATGGGCCTCCAAGTGGGTTGCTGGCACCGATAATCAGAACCAGTTCCTCTACAATCTCTTGACTGGGTTTCTGTCGACCCATACAGACTGGCTGCAGGCTCTTTGTCCTCCCTCCTATCGAAGACGGCTCTATCTTCAGCAAAAGAACCGAAATGAGGAGGATCTGTCATTACCGGCACGAACCATCATCGTATCTGATGACAAAATGGTTGCTAGGCGACTCATCTTTCTTCTCTCTGCCTTCCTTCCTGCCAATTCTCATTTTCCTACGACCCGTGCTCATCGACCCAGCACTTCGACTTCTGTTGGAACATATTCCAACTCGCCCCCGACCTTCGTAATTCCTGTTCTACGGGAAGAGTCCCTTCGTCGAAAGATCAACAGACGCACGGGCATCCGCCGAGCCTCGCATTCTAGAACAACGAGCCAAAGTGCGAGGGCCTCAGCTGTCCCTATGCAACTCGCTCATCTGACAATGGACCGCAATCATGAAAGGCGAGTCTCAGATGCAGCCTCAATTCGACCCCCGAATTTTGCAATGTTTGGCAACGATGTTGTTAGCAGGAAGAGTAGCGCTGCGACAACCACGACAATTATGCCCGAGACAACTATACCACATTTCTCAACCGCTCAGCGAGTGGAATCCCAGAGAAGGCCTCGCCCAAGCAGCAGCGGCAGTGTCGCTACTGACGACTTGAAGCGCTCCCTGAAGCGAGGCGAAAGCACAGGCGCGATGAGCAATGCCAGTAGCGACTCTAGAAGTCAAAGTTCGCGCTGGGGGAGCGTCATCAGCGGCCTGTGGAGCAGTCGACGCCGCGACTCAACTTCCTACAGCACCTATAGTGGGTATGATCCGAAATCGCCCACCAAGGCTTCGTTTCATAGAACGGATAAGCTGTCTCAAATGGTGGAAGAAGCATCTCTAGCAGAAAACCCAAACGCTCCTTCAACATCGGCCCGCCGGCCTTCTACTGATGCTCTGAAAGGGACTGGTACACCAAGAGAGTGCAAAGGCCACAGTCGAGAGCCATCTATTCGCCCTGACAGGACACCGGATCCTAATGGCGCATTCGAATCGCCCGTTAAAACATCTATCAATGCCGACGATGGCGTCATTGACGTAGATATCTCCTTTCCTGACTACATGACGTCCTTTGAGTCTGCCATCAGCTCGCCTTCCAGCAGTGGCTACTTGTCTACCCCTGGAATTCAAAGCGGACTCGAGTCATTTGAACAGGCTTCACGTTTGTGCATCGATGGCGATCTCCCACTTAACGCTGCTGGTTGGTTGAACCGTTATCATCCTGATTTTGCTCTTCAAGCTATTCCTCCTCAGGAGGATCTCATGCTGCAAATCAAGGCATCTCTCCAGGCTGAGCCGACGCCTCCGCCGGTCCAACCCATCTTGGGCGACCTCAATGAACGCTGGGTTGATATTAGCAGCGTTATGATTGCTGACACTACCACTAACTCGATCACTCGTCTGCGGTACCGTCGACTAGTCAAACCACGGTCGCCAGCTGACCATCGACCTCTCACTGGCCCACCTGGTCTGTCGACCTCTTATGGGGGGCTTCTTACACCCTCGATTCTCCCTTACGAGACTCAACTTGAGGAAGAATGGATCGAGGAGCCTGTCTTGCATCCTGATGAGACCCTGACTGATGCAGTCGAAAGAGTCATCAGCTTGAGCCAGGATACCAGCAAAAATCATTCTTTGGCTTCCTCTCAAACACATAGCGATACCCGCATGAGCACCGAGATTGAAGAGCCTCTATCTATCACGGCTCCCGTCACGCCAGCACTGCCTCAGGCACCTTTGGAGATCCCCCGTGTCCAGTGCAAGACCGTTGTCCTCTCTGCTCTTGAAGATAGTATTCGCGAAGTCATTGACATTCGCGAGAAGCGGCACCTAGAGACCAACCATGCTAGAAATGGCCGATCGCGAAGCCCACTTCACGATGCCATTGGCTTGTGGCTTGACAATCTCGATATCACCGATGGCTGAGTTCATCAGAACCATCTTCATTTAATGACTTTATGACTTTGTTTTCAGCGTTCATACCTCATACAGTTGTGTCTGACGGAGCTACAATTGCCATCAGACTTTTCCTTCCAAGACCTTCAAATGATACCCCATGTGACGCCTCGTGCGCACAAGTCTTGGAAACGGCCATACCAGGAGAAGCATGTGTAAACACTGTTCCGAGTTCTCTTTACTTTCAATGCATCTCATTTTGGATTAGACCTAGTGCATTGTGGCATGTTTGGGTCCACTATCTTTTTATTAGTGTTTTAATTTGCTATTCTGATTTGCTTCCTGGCGAAGTTGACCGTACTAGAGGTTGGCGTTTCGTGATACGGAAGGGATAGCGATAGCCTTGGAGTTTTGGCGAATATTCATAGCAATATCTACTGTGATAATACATGATCTTAGAGACGCGAGGTGCCCGTCATGGCTATCATGTGGGTTGTCGAGTCGTGATCAGCCATTCAAAACGGGTAATATTCAGGTAAATGGACCATCCTACGTCCATTTTTCACAATTAATCGTGTCATGACGTGTCATATAGCATACAAGGCCCTCATCGCCCAGTCAGGCTCGATCCACTATCATACTGAACACTACTCCTTCGTAGAAACGACATTGGACTATTAAGTCGCTTAGTCGGCGCCCCATCATTTCCTCCCAGAACACCAGGCGGCAGTCCCAAAGTGGGAATACTTGCTTCAGGCACAGCCTCCAGAGGTGTCGAGGCCGCTGCTGTTGCAGGCGTGCCCTGAACCTTCTGCCCCTTCTCCATGGCTTCTTTGTAGAACTCCTCGAGCGCGGACGTATCCTTACAAAATGCGTCTATCTCGGCATTGAGGGCATCAGGATCAGATGTCGTAGAAGACACGGCTTTGGTATTCTGATCAACTGGTTTCAGGGCTGGTGAATGGTAAAAGTGTGTTGGCTTGACAACTGGAGATGCAAGAGTTGCTGACTCTGTGATTCCAAAGGTGGAATAAGGGCCATACGATGACATACGACCACCGCGTTCGACCAGAGGCAGGTCAGCTGAACGAACTTCTTTCTCGCGAGGGTTCGCAGATCGACTGCTGTACAAACGATTAGCGAGGATTAAAAAGTCGCCCTCGTCTGTAATCTCTGCCAACAGAGAGCCGCTGCGATGAATATACTGGGTGTATTTATAATCCGGCTTGCCCCAAGAATAGGTCACATCGACATTACTCGGGAAGTTGGAGGCTGCCTCCATATCCAAAACGAAGTCGAACTTCTTCAGGATGGCAGTCTGATAAAAGTGCCTATTTGGAGACGTCGTTGGACCCTGTGAGTTGGGGTCAATGTACGTATCGGGCTTCTGATCGGGAGGACGCGCTGCCAGCTTGATGCGGTATGGTCTTCTGAAGGGGTTTGTTTCGGTGATTGTGCATGCCTCCTTGATGGGGACTTCAACAAGCCGGAGGCCATATTGACTGGCCTCTCGAGCCCAGCTTTCAACTGCGTCTTCCACCAGTTTTGTCGTGACGTTCATCCAGTCAATACGAATATGGTAGCAACCATCAGGGTTGTGGAGACGGTCATAATGCAAGTCGATCCTCTCTGGCCTGTATGATCGCTTGCGGTGGTCAACATCGTACTTGATGACTTTGCTAAGAACAACTCTGGATCGCTTCACGCTTTGAGAGAGCGATATGGTTGGGGTCGTAGATGTTGATGCAGGAGAACCGCCCTCGTCAACGGAACGAGCCGACATAAGAGCTCGAGGCGAGTCTCGGCTGGAGGCTTCGAGACTTGGCGTTGGTGGCACTGCAGCTCGTCGCGAGTTGAACCATCCTACATGAGGTTTGGCAAACTCACTGGCGATTTGGTAGTAGTAGTTGCCATCGCGGAACTGATGTCTTTTGTCGACGTGAACAAAAAGCCCCTTGTCTTTGGAATTTCCCGATTTTCCATCATCGTGTACCATCAAAGCATTACCCAGTGCCTCGGCATCTTCTCTAGTATCGAGATCCTCAAAGTTGTCGAGCAGCCAAGTCACCATATCAGAGCCGATAAAGGACGCAGAGTAGAGGCGGAGGTGCCACCTTCGGTTCTGCAGTCTAACGCCTCCATTCTCAACAGGCTGTTGCATAGCATCAGCTAATGTGGCCAAGTTCAGGTTGGATTTCTTAAAGCGCTCCTTGGCCGAGACAAGCCCCTTTCGATTGCCACCCTCCAGCCCTTCCGTGAGAGGAAGCGTTTCGACTTCAGCAGCAATCACCACAGAGGGGTCATCTGTTTTGTATACAATATCTAGGGGGTTGGGGTCTCTCTTGCGTTTCTGCTGCCCGACTGAATGATATCTTCGTTCGGAGGGAGGGATGTAGCGATACTTCTGCCAGGATTGGGCAAGGCGCTTGATACCCTCAATTCGCACCTCTTCGGCGTGATCCCCACCCTGGGTTTTGGATACGGGGACATCTTTCCGCAAAACAGGAATAAGAACAAATCTTGCACGCCAGAAGCGCAGACTGTCCATCATTTCGTCGTGATGCCCAGCAATATAGGAATCAATCATATTCCAGTTACGCTCAGGACGAGGGGTCAGGAGATCAATTTCCCGTGCCTCATATGCATCATCAAGAAGAGTTCGAATGGCAGGCTTGTAGATCGACGAGAAGCCTTGGGAGGTGAATGAAGTGTCCGTTGGCTTTCGTACAAAGATGTTCACTTCGACTTCTGTGCCGTTGACGCATGAGAGTTGGTGAATGCTGTTGCCCACGGACATGAAAATACTCGTGCCATCTTCAAGGGGCTGATCTCTTGAGAAAATGTCACCGATCTTGATCAGATTTTGTCCAAATGCACGGGCAACCCATGGTCCTACGACAACTTGGAAGCCCTGCGTGAATCTCAAGCTGATCAACTCTTGAATGAAGTCTTGCCGAGATTTGGGCTCCTCGGCCATGTCGTCATCTGTATCTTGCTCAACAGTGTACGGATGGCGATGATATTCGGTATCAAACTGAGTCTTTGAGGGGAAATACTCGGTTGTCAAGGGTACAGAAGCAGGGCAACAAAGAGCTTTCCATTTCTGGACCTTCATCTGACCGATTTGTGGATAAACATGTTGCCATCGACTATACAAGACAGTATCGTCTATCGCAAGGCTTTCTGGGTTCGACGGATTCAGTAGTGTTAACCAGGGGGAAATGGAAGTGGTGGGTGACAGAGTTGTAGGAAGGTCTTGAACAGCACCGCCCAACGCACCCGCACGTAGTTTGTTGGTGTAGAGTTTCTGGGCGTCATCAGCACGGAGCGCCTCAGAGGACCTAAGATCACGGTCGTCCTCCCTCTTTTGCTGCCGATTATTCAACGACGAACCTATCGTTGACGAGGCCGTCCTTAGCTGCATCGCAGCCATATCGAGGTTTCCAGAATTATTTCTCTTGAGTATAGGAATGCTAGGAGTCATGGGCACTCCTTCAATGATTGTGTCAGGGGTGTCTGTTCGATATTTATGTACAGACAATGACGATGGGTGGCTTGCAATTGTTTGAGGCGAGCTTGGTCGTAGTTCTGGGCGGATTCGAGGGGTTGAGGGTTGTTTTGCTTCGCTAGACGTAACGCCCGAGGCGTTGACTGTCTCGGCCTTGATCTCAGCAACTACCGCCTTTGGAGCAGCGATGCCAAATCCTCGCTGTCCGAGACTAATCTGCCTCATTAGCTTGGGTTGCTTTGCAACTGTCTTTGGTGGCTTCGGAGCAAGCGATTCAGCGCTCTTTTTCAGGCTTGTGGGTGATGGTTTCTCGACGTCCATAATGTTCATCGACAGCTTTCGTGCCGAAGGGCCAAGAATCTGTGCCTTTTTCTCTGGAAGAGAAGTTCCATATAGACCAGAGTCCTCTGCCAGCTGTCTTCTCGTAATCTCATCCAAATCTTTTGCATATCGTGACGAATGATGTCGGCTGCGACTACTTGAGATCTTGGCCCTATGGTCATCAAACTCTTGTAGCTGTTTCCACAACGACTTTTCACCAGGCCGTGCAAGTCTATCTGGAATAAATCTTTGGAATCCATGAATGTGATCGAATAGACCCTCCGGGGGACGCTTGTTGGGAATGTAGACAGTGTCATTGATCCCAGTATTTCGATACCTCTGCGAGGATGGCGGTTCCGTGATGTTGGCCGGGAAATGCGTGTCAACTTGTAAAGGCGTTGTTTCAATCTCGTTGGTTTCAAGGACACTTCTCATTTGCAAGGCATACATGCGACACCGAATATTGAACTCGTCTTCATCATCTTGCATGACTTTATTAGACACAGATAGGGCAATGCCTTCATAGGACAAGGCCTCGTCGGATGCGCCAGTCCAGAAAGAGACGTGAAGCCATTGAGGCAATGCAAAGCACCACTGGTCACTTGTTGCCATCGACATGAGAGGATCTGAACGACGAGAAAGGCTGATTCCCTTCGAAGGCGAGAAAGATTCGCCGAGAGATTGATAGCTACCGATCACTGGCGTGGGATGATTGGGTGTGCTATCCCGGCTGTGAAACGATCTTGAGAAGCTGGAACGATGAGCATGGCCATGATCATCGGAATACTGCGGATTGCGGTACTTGAACAGGGGCACTGAATGGAGAGGCATCTTAGGCATGCATATTAGATCAATACCAATACCGTTTCCAACCAATGCCTCCGTTGTCCTCCGCAGCGTCTCGTAGTCCACCTCAAAAACTCCAGAACCAGGGCTGATGACTGCAATGGAAATCCCAGTTCTGGTGAGATCCCTGTCGATATGGTCATGGGCGAACTGGGACGAAGCGAGGTTGATCGCCTCGAGCACATTGCCATACATGGCATATGTTGATTCAGCTTTGACACGAGTTGAAGGTGTATCCGTAGGTATGGAACCTTGGCCATCAATCGCTGCTTGAGCATTGAGTTTATGATGGTGCAGGCTAATATCCCGACGGAAGAAGTTGAACTCCACCTTGAGCTGATGCAGGATCTTAGTCCACTCTCCACTACCCATCTCGCTGACCACAACTCGATAGAAGTCTTTGTATGGTCGACGTGGCCCTGATGGCTGAATGCCTGTGTAGTAATCCCCCGATAGGTTGTCAAACTCAGCTGTCAACCCGGTGTCATATTCCACGCGGGCAAAAAGGACGATGCTCACGAGGTGTTTAGCCTTGAGCATGGCCCATCTCTTGAACAGCGCGGGGAGAAAGCCGTTCACAACCTTGTTAAACATGATCTCGCCGGAGCTTTCGGCGTCGAATTCCCACATCTCTCTGGCCATTTGGATGAATAGGACGTATCTGGCGGATTCGCTGCGGAAGATGGGACGAGTATCGCGGGTGAAAAAGGCAGAGTGCGTTCTGCGGCCATCGACATATATTGCAGTGACTTGCGCCTTGATTGTACCCATGAACAACACCGATTGACCTTTGTAGACAGTTCTTCCCGTCAATTCACCAACAGTCATTCTCCAAATGTCTGATCTGGACAAGTATTGATCCTTAAACGACAGTTCAACATGCGACGCTTCCGTAGCTGGGTTCTTCGCATCCACCTGGACCTCTGTTAGCAGCCTGGACGGTATACGAAGAGGAATGCTTACCATCGTCAAGAGGACCTGGGAGCCCTTCTTCATCCCAAACGCATCCGCAATGTGCTTCAAGACGTAGACCTCAATATCGGGGTTCCGCGTCTTTGTCTCTTGAGGCATGTCTTTTGCGACAAAGAAGTATTTAAAGCACGCGCCGTCCCCATTTTGAGTGCCCGTTGGCCCTTTGGAACCATAACTCTGTTCCTGGTTCTGCTTGCTACTGGCACCATGACCGGTGGAGATCTTTCGCAAGTCATCTTTGACTGTCGCTATACACATCAACGTTCCCGGCTTTATATCCCCACCAACTACATCGAAATTGAGCAGGACTTCATCTCTGGCATAGCCCTCGTTAACGGTCACGGTGCATCGGCGTTCTATTCTTGTTCGCTTCTCTTCTTTGATAGTGGAATGAGTAGATACGCTCGCGGGCGACGCAGGGACGTCGGTTTGGGTGCGATCCAAGCTTGACCTGCTCAGATGTCGCCAATGAGGCGGTCCCTTGCGAGGGACCGGGTTCCTCATGATACCATTTCGTGACATGAGATATGGCTGTCGCTGTCGCTGTCGCTATCGCTTTCGGTCGCTATGTAGCAGAATTCGACAGGGCGCGATGCGGTCCTGTAGTTCGCATGTTGGTCTCAATGGATTGACACGGTTGGCGAAGCCGATTGAGAGGCTACAGATGACTTATCACTTGTCGCAATGGTTATCGTTAGTAGTATTGCGACTAAGAAGCTGAGGTCGGCTGCCGCGGCAGAATCGAGCCACCGCCTTCCGGCTTAGGAAGCTTGCTCTTCAACGTCAACATCATTGTATAACATGATTGGTTGGTGAGAAGCTGCTCTACGAACTCACTAGACTTCAAGCTGAACTCCTGACTTCTTTTGTCTTTGATGACGGACGTAATGTTTGTAATCATAGGGAGAGTTTTGGGGGAACAATAGACAATTATCATAGTCTGGACAATACCGAGGTAGACCAACACCAAGAACGTCTTAATGTTATGTCGATCAAGTTTCTACGTACGGTTTGGTTTGTATAGGAAATCTTGGGGGTACAAGGCCAATGTTTAGTGATACAACGTACAATGTCTCCCCTGGTAAAATTGAGACACGACGAGCCACGTGAATTTGATGGGGTTCACTTTGTTTTTCTCATTTGCCGGAAATATCAATAGCATTGAAAGCTCTGTAAATCACGCTTTAACTAACGATGTCCTAACTGAAGTGCAAACCAACCCTCCGACGCCTGTCGCTTTTTGAGCTTGTTTCTTTGCCTTTGCAACTCCACCCCACGAAAATAACAGATGTCTCCGTTGACTATATACTGCGAGGTTTGAATAGACTTTATCCAATTACCTGCTTGATGGAGCCATACTGCAGGACGATATGCAGAATAGTTGGGGGCGGGAACGGGTAGCCGCATATATCCCAAAATAGAAGTATAAACAGAGACAACCCACAAAAGAATGTACAGAGTTAGGAAACAAGAATGACTACTCGTCTGAGTGTGTTGGGTACCCTATTACGTGGTCAGTAAACATAGCAAAGAAGCATGCCGGGGCTTCAAACTTACACCATGAGCAAACTGCGATGATGGAATAAAGGCAGATGAGAAGCCAACCCTCCAGCCAGTGACTTTTCCCGTCTGCGATCAAGTAGTTGACGAGCAAAACAGCCACAAACATAGTTGCAACTTGGAACAAGTCGAAACTCAAGTTCATAGCATCGTTGCCCATTCCCCAGCCGATAATAACCAGCAAGGGAATCAAAAAGAGAGCAACCTGCATGGAACTTCCAACGGCCACACCGATGGCCAAATCCATTTTATCCTTGATTGCAACGGTCACGGCTGTGGCATGCTCGGCTGCATTACCCACGATAGGCAAGAGGATCAGTCCAACAAATTCCTCTGATACACCTCCGGTCTTGGTGACGGCATCGATAGAATCAACCATGAATTCGGCACAGAGAGCGATCAGGACGGTGGCGATTGTCAACGTGGCGATGGCCACCCAGAAGTGTAACTGAGGCTCCTCCTCCTCGTCTTCATCCTCTTCGGCCTTTGGGAGTCTGTGAGGGTTCATAAGCATCTCAGACAACCGCTCATTCTCTTCGCGTCCTGTCATGCCACCGCCAACAAGAGCACCAGGAACCATGATACCTTGCCGGATATCGCCAGCTCCAGCACTTCCACGGGACCAAGGCTTTGCGGCAACCTTCTGGCTTTCCTTGGCGAATGTGCTCTGGTGAGTCTTGAGCTGGAAGAGGAGGTAGGCGGCATAAACGATGAGAAGGATCACTGCTGTGCCTCTTGAGAGTCGGGCTACGTTAGCGGGCGGTGTATCCTTTGCTTGGTCGAAAACCGTTGGCACAATGACGGAGGCGACGGCGAGAGCGAGCATGCTGTGTGAAATTAATTAGCAATCGTCCTACCGTTATGTGGTGGTACTTACCTAGCAGCGGTTTGGGCGACAGTTTCGTTAAAATATTGACTCTCGCGTCGCAAGCCACCGAAAAAGAAGCAGAATCCCAGGACCAGTAGAAGGTTACTTAGAATTGAGCCCACCAGTGAGGTCTGAACGATGATGACTTTTCCATCGACAAGAGCCAGGATAGCCACAATGAGTTCAACGGCGTTTCCAAATGTCGCATTGATCAGACCACCCAAGACTTCACCCGTTCGCAGAGCGATCTCCTCTGTGGCGAAACTGAGAATAGCGGCTAAGGGTATAATTGCGATAAAATTCACCACGAAGACGGCGATTCGGTTAACGCTGTGGATGTAATTGAGAGCGATGCCGACTGGGGCGGCAATGAGAAGGATATTGATATATGAGTTGAGAAAGGTTCTCTGAAGTTGGTTTCGGACAGTAAATGGCTCCTTGGGTTCGACCTTGCGGAATATTTTCGTAGACTCTCGTTTCTTGAGTTTTCGCTTTTCCAGATCGATATTGTTGTCTGCTGCAGCTGGGACATCCTCGCGTTTTCTGTTTCGCAATTGATTTTCGTCACTGACGAGCGAGCGCTGTGAGACGGGGATATCATCGTTCCCCTCAATTGGTGAACCCCCAATCGTCTTCTCTCGGTCATATTCGCCTTCCTTGCTTCTCCTCATGTCTGTCATCGTCTCTGCTGTCGACCACTCTCTGGCTGGTCCGCTTCGACCAGGTTCGGTGACAGCGTGTGCCAAGGTCTCGCCAGCTGTCTCCTCTCGTGTGGTTTGTTGTTCCAGGCGGCCGGCGTCAGAAAGTGCGCGTGTTTGACGTTTCCACTCGACGTGACGAAAGGGATTCCAAGACTGATCGGTGCTGGTACGACTCAGAGTATGCGCTTGACGCTTGATGTTGAAGTGGTTGACTGTGGTGGTGTGTGAGTAAGCAAGCACAATAGCAGATAGCGGCAGGAGTTCTAGGGCATGTGGTAGAGAAACCAATGATTGACACTATGGATACGAGAAAAAGTGAAGAAACTGAAAGGGGACCTTACAGGAAGACATCGCCAAGAACTGGGGTCCAAGTTCTTACGTGGGTCAACTGATGCGAATGTTCCGTTTGTACCGTAAGTTGGGCTGCGTTGCGTATCACTCGCGGCGCGGCGCGGCACTGTAAAGTATAAAAAGAGAGAGAAGAATGGGGATGCCAAGGTTTCGAGAAAAACAGGGACCAAGTTCGCTCGAGGGAGGTGGACTTGGCCTAGGTTTTGTTTTGTTGATTGATTTCAGGTATTGCTCAATGTTAGATACCTAGCGAGTGAGGTCACCCACCAGCTTTTGTCTTCCCCTTTATTTCCCTGGAATGGATTCTATGCTGGCCGGTTATTATGAGCGACACGTCAAGGGGACCTCACAATTGGCAAAAAACAAGCTCCGTGAAAGGTCTCACCGGGACAGGGAACAAGAGGCCTCCTCCTGTTCTGGAACTCCCCAAACTCCTCCAATAAGCTTGATTCTGGTTCCACTGGCATCATTGGCAGCCACAACGCCAGCTAACATGACTGAGTGGCTGTCTTCGTGTCCATGGCCGGACGGTGATAGCCAGCGAGTTACAGCACACGATTCAGGGTTGTGCAGCTGACCACTGACCGCGTCCGTGGCTCATCACCTAGTAACGACTTGCATGTTAAATGACCAGAGCCTTTTTCTTGCGGGTCGTCATCAACGACGCGAGAGTTGGTCGTTAATGCTCGCAGGGGTTATGCCTTGCCAAGCCGGCTAACTTTGCCGACCGATCTGCTTATACCTTGGCGATCTGACTACTGCGACAAGCAATCAAAATTATGTCATCTATGCATGTCTGTTATCCAATTGCCTTGTTTCTTGGCACTCACATGGCTCGGTCATTTCCGCCTTATATCCAGCACTGCTTGTTTTAGACTTTTACTTTTCGCATCGTCGTACAACTTTAACTTGAATAGCATACGATGAAACAGTCCCATAACTGGAACCCATCGTCATTCCCAAATTGAGATTGGGGTTTCTCTTCTTTTTTCCACAATTTAGTGACCTGGACTATAGTTACCAAATACGCTCAATTTATGCATCATCATTTTTCATACCGGTCATCACAAGGGAATAAGATCCTGTGGCTATCATAACATTTTCTCTCTATTTAAATGGTCCTAAATGCGCGAGCTTCGCTGATATGCATTGTATGCTGCGCTTGATCTCTTTCCCTTCCGACCAAAAGATGAGCTATATGGCCTCGTGGCTATAGCTCAGGTATCATCAAATTGCAAAGCCACAATGCTCCAAAACGCCGTTCTTCTTCTCTTGGCTGCCTTTTCACTTCAGAAGACCAATGTATGCCCCATCGGCTAAAGCCATTTTCCCACTAAACGCTTTCTTCGATGCGCCCTCGCGGGCTGACAAACGCCTGTCCCTGCCGCTTTCATTGCTTGCTTGACAACAGTCCAAATCATTTCATAGCCCGTGTCCCGGTTTGAATTCCATCAATGTCTGCTCAAATCCAGTCTTCATCTCCAAGATCTGCATCCATCTCCGGCTCAGGTAGTGGATTTTTTCGAGGTCGACCCCTTTTTCGTGGCTGGGAGTCAGAACGCGCCCGTTTCTTGCGACCACCAGGCGTATGTCCTCCCTTTCGCTTGCGTCCCCTATCCGCAGTAGCTTCGCCTTCTTCATCCTCGTCTGCGCTCGGAGTCGATGGCCCTAAATCCATCTGTTCGCCGTCATCGGCGACCTTGAACTCCTTGTCAACGTTAAGGAGTTCAACAAGGTCAGTACACTTCCTAACCATTCGCTCTTGATCCTGAAGACCAGCCATATGAGACTCAATCTCGTCCCAGACCTTATCTCCGTGGACTCCTTGGACCTTGACTGGTGTTTTGTTGAGATCCTTGGCCAGTGCTTTGGCCTTACTGTCGTGTCGGCTAGTCCCCATACCGTAAAGTCGGCGCAGGTACGTTCGCGTCTCCCACATTGCGAGTAGAATGATGGATGCCGTTGTGAGCTGACGAAGACGGCTGGGCTCAACGTTGGCTGCAATCGCGAGAGCTGCCGGGGGCTGTCCATCGACAGGTGCCGCCAGAGCCATTGACTCGTTCTGAGTTCCGGGGATGCTCGCTGGGGTGTCAGACACTGATAATTGCAGGGCATCCACGCGGACATTAAAAACTTCTGACTCAATGGCCTGGGCGACCGGAGCGCCTGTGCTTGTCACGATTTTTTCGATCGCATTGACGGTGGTCTGCAATTCTCCAACGGTCTGATATTCGAAGAAGGCCAGGTTCTCGGTGATGAATCGTGCAAAGGTCATGTGGGATGGTGCTTCCTCGCTTGTGTCGAGTTTGACTAGATCAAAGTCTAACTGGCCACAGAGCTTATCTAAGAAGCGCTGACGATTCTTCATTTTGCTTATCTTCAGCACCTCCATCAAGAAGTGTAACTTGGACTGGTAAGGGTTAGTTGTGGCACCGCGAGTGTCCTCTACTACATCGCGTTGATAAGCAAAGGCCGATTGCACTGCTTTGGCATACTCTCGTTCCAGAACAGTTTCGTGCTTCTCATGCGAATATCGATGCTCGGAGAATGCCAGTTCTGCAATTCTGCGGTTTGTCGATGTTTCGAGAGTCATCAAGGTGACACAAGTCTCTTTGGGGTGCGTCAGGCCTTGTCGGTTAATGCTGCCGAGAACCTCCGTGGCGAGAAAAGCATGATCGCCCTGGCTTGAAACTGCGATTCGGGAAACGTGCTTCAAGAACCTCTGCGAGGTGGCGCTAGCCACATCGTCAAAATTTGTCCCTCCCATAACTGTCAGCTCCCTCTTCTTGCCTGTAGCTGGCGCTTCTGCCGCTGTTTCAGATCGCTTTTCTTCCATGAGAAGAAACTCTCTGATTGATCTCAAGATGAGTACCTCAAGACCAGGTATCTGCTCTTTGAAAACCTGATCAAACAAGGTGTACAATTTAGGAACAACATAGTTGCGAGGCCATGCTTGGCAAATCAATCCAAGGGCGTCAAGCGCTGACTTGCGGATCTCAAGTGGTTTAGATGGTGCAGCAAGCGGTATCAGCTTCTCGATGGCGAGCATAGGAACAGTTTCTCCTTTCCAGGTGGGCAACTTCGATTTGAACCAAGTAGTCCATTCGTCGAGCTTGCAATGTTTTGCGATCATGCCAATTAGTAAGCTGTATCCATAGGTAAGAGTGGTAGCCGTCTGGTCGATAGGCCGGGCCTGGATTTGATCGAGTTTCTGAATACTAGAATACAGAGCAGAAACAAGAGGCGTGTAATTATTGAGTAACCCACAAACAACCTGAGTACAGGCAACCAGGTCGTCGAGAGGGTTTCGTTGGTTGACTCTTGTAATGGCTTTGAGCAGGAAGGTGCGTACCTCGGACAGAAACTCGGTATGAACACTGGAAAGAGTGGGCAACACTCGGCGATATATGATTGTCACATGCCTGAAAGCAGCTAGCTCCTCTGGCGTAGAGAAGTTGGCAAGATGTGGTTTTAGGAGGCGTATCTGTTCGAAATTGAACAGTTTGGGATCAGCATTGGCAAATATCGTAAGCACCTGCAGCGCGTCGCGCCCAGACGGCATTGATGGATCATCCGGGTCGAGGTTATCGATTAATCCAAACATGTTGGCAACGAGTTTTGTACAGACTGTGAAAGGTCCACCCAGAGACTTATCCTTTGGTTTCAGGATAGTTCGGAACACCTTGTCAAGCATTTCAGTGACCGTACCAGCCTTGACAGTTTGGATAACAAGCGATACGTGCTCGTTGAGTGAAGTTTGGTAAACTGCGGTTCCGTCGTCTTGGTAGAAGGGTGCAAACCATACCTCCTCTATCATCTGGCGAGCTAGATCGCGGACACCTTCATCTGGATCCTGTACTCGACGCAACAGCCCGCTCGCTATCATGCTGCGCAGTGTCTTGCTTGGATTGCGAAGATAGATATCGCGGGTAAGCTTCATTGCACGTTTGCGTACACCGAGGCCATTATCATGGAATCGATTGACAATCATGGGAGTCAATGAAGTCTCAAGACGCGGTCGCATCGTCATGCAGTTACCAAGCAGTCCGAGAGCAGAGTCTCGCACTTGAATTGATGAATCGCCAGCGCATTCCAGAATCAAGTCAATCACGGTATTGTCGGCATCCAAGATTGAGGGATCGGTCTCGAGCACTTGGCTCACGCTCTTGAGACTTCGGCTTCGAACTGTAGCTTGGTCACTAGCCATAGAACCAAGAAGAATGTTCAGGATCTTGCTGAAAGCTTCACATAGTGGTGAACGTAGCAAAATGATCGAGTAAGAAAGTTTGGCTTGATTTGTTGATACAGTCTTGACCTTGAACGTGTATTCGTTGACGAGCCATCGCCGATCCTCAACCATCATCCTCAATCGATAAGCCAGACGTCCGAGTTCCTCATCTCGTTCGCCATCTTCATCTGTGTAAGAGTCATAGCCGACATGTACCTGGGATGCCCAGCCCGTAATGAGAAACGAGATGGCACTTGACAGGTGTGGATCTTCGTCGCTCCTGTTCTGGACATGCTCTAGAACAACACGATAGGGCCCAGTCCAAGCTACCAGCTGTTCCAAGCGAGTTTTGTGTTCCAGAGCTTGATTAGCGACATCGGCAAGATATTCTGACAACTCGTCACCATCAGTCCCATCAGAGGCACTCGTAAGACTTTGAACACGAGAACGGAGGCGGGAAATGGCAGCACTCAGTCCGCCCAATAGCTCAAGTGCCATGTTTTTCGCCGGGGCGGCAGTCTTGGGTGCTTCGAAAAGCTGGACCATCATGATCATCAGAAGGCGAAGCAACAGTTCAGCTGATGGCCAGTCGGGCGAATCAAGACAAGTAGTAAAATCTTCCACAAAGAGATCAAGAAGATTTCGGTAAGGGGTATCTCCAGACTTGGTTGAGCCGATGGCACGTTTGACGATGAAGCTTATCACATAGGATGCATTGCGCTGCGCCGCATCGGACAGCGGAGCAACAGAGATCTCAAGGTCCTTGATAGCAACAGCGTGTTGCTTCGCGCCCTGTACCTCGCTCTTAATCGATGAAACAAATTGCTTTGCAAGTGGTGCGCCATCATCCTCATCGGAGCTTTCTTCTTGCTCGTTATTGGGGTTTTTGTTGAGATTGCGTATCAATTTACTGCGTGTTCGATTTTTGTTGTTATCAACTCGCCCGGAACTAGCTTGGACCAGCCTCATGATCAAAGCTGACACAGGCTGGATGTTTTTCCCATCAGATAGCTTGAACTGTCGAGCACTTTGCTTACCGACTGGGAGCTTCTCCAGGGATGTGAGAATGTCGTCGATGATGCCTTGGCGTTGCTCAGGTTTGATCAAGAAAATCTGTGAGAGCATGTCCATTGCCACGGACCGAAGCCCGTCAAACTTTTGAACTCCCAGGACAGAGTCCTTCTCAAAGTATGCATTCTCCATGAAAATGAGTCGGGAGGCGGTGTATTCCATTGAGTTGATCACTGATTCTGAGAGCTCGATCTTGGTAACAAGCTCTGCCAACAAGGCGAATAACTTCTGGCAAGAGAGGAAGACAGCTGTGATAGCTTTCTTGTTCTTCGAAAGCAGCTTGAAAACAACCGATGCAGGTCCGGATGGCCGAAGTTCCACAAGAGGCATGACAATGTCCTCGGTGACCTTCCTGAAGATATCAGCGCATCTCTGGATAACAGTTTCTGAATATAACTGCTTGTCTTCTCGTCCGCCCGAGAGAATGCGCAGGCATGTGCGAGCCGACTTCAGCATTGTCTCCACGTCTGGAAGCTGTTGTAGCCATGCGTCAACGGCATCTTCGCCCCAAGTCTCGTCGACTCGAATCTCCAGATTCTCAACTTGCTTTAAGCTGGCATCACTCAGTCTGATGATTTGACTCAGATGCTCTACTGGGACCCGGTCGAAACATCTTAGAGCAATTGTCTTCTGAATAGCACCGTGCATCTTCTGTTGCGAAGAGGCGGTCATAGCAACCTCTTGGTCTGGTGTCAGAGAAACGATTTCGTCTTGTCCGGGTCCTTCTCCGAGCATTCGCCCTACCGAGTTGAACACAATGCGTACGAGTTTGTCAAGCGCATGGAGGGCTGCCTCGCTGCGTTGACGCTGATCAAGGCTCTCCCCAATCAGATCTGGACTATGAGAATAGGCCTGTTGGCTCTCTTTTCGAGCCGATAGGTGATAGGGGTCCTCCGGGCGAGCTTCAACCTCGCTGTACTCTTCTCGATTGATATCCACATTTGGTAGCTCAATTCGAAACGCCCCATTCTGATTAGCTTCGGTGGTAGCTTGGATAGGGAGCTGGGCTGCTGGGGTCGGAGGCTGCGCCATCGGCTGTATTTGTGGTTGCTCATGTTGGGCTGGAACAACTGAAATGTCTTGCAGAGGCACATCGCTCATGTCAACATAAGTTGAAGGGTCAAATTGTCTCTTAGACGGTATCGCAACTTCGATCCTAACGGAGTTTGACTTGTGTGCTTTGGAGTTATGCGCCGGCAAGTTGGACGCTTGTGGTGGATTCGGGGAGTGTATTGAAGATGACCGTTGCTTGGGGGTCGGGTGGCCTGGTGCTTGACCGTTGACCTGTTTGGCATCAGAAGCCACGGGTTTTGTCGTCTTGAAATAGCCTCCCACTTTATCGAAGACATTTCTCGTGAGCGGCGACAAACCATCAATCAGGCTCTTGTCGGTAGGGGGGGTCGATCTCATTCCTGAAATTGTGGTAAACTTGCTGCTCGACAGTCAGATTGTGGTTTATAGTATGCACGGCATAGTCTTCATACTAATGTGTTCGTTGGCTTGGTTTGATTTCTTGAAGAACATGGTCGACCGCTTGCTTTACGTTGCGCGGCATCTGATTATGGCCTGCTGCTTCCTTATTTAGGTTGTCGAAATCGTGTGTTTGAAATAGGTCAGTCAGAGGGAGCGCGGGGGAGCCTGAGCCTAGAACGGGGTCGGGGATGATGTCTGACGGAAGTTAGATGAAGACATATCGAGAAGCGGTGATGACTGACCAGAAATTAGAGGAATGGTCGAGGTCTGTGGTGAATAAGGAAGCGCCTCTTGAAGTGTGAACGGACGAGCAATAATACCCTCCTCAGCCCCCGTTTGAGCAAACTGCCCATTTGGGCCCGCCCCGTGCTGCTGCGTGTTGTTCATTGTCGCAGGAGAGAAGGCGGTTCATCACATGTCTTGGTTCGAAAGGAAGGAGCAAATGGATACCAGCGCATCGGATATTGACAGGACAGGGCCAGGTATGGATCAATAGACACGCTCCAAGCGCGTATGGAAAGGAAATATGTTCTCAGGAAGCATATGGTCGGAGTCGCGGTAAGGTGATTCGGCTGAAGAAGCAACGGAATTAAATGCAGCTAAGCATTGTTACCCGCTTTGCGTGAATGTAAACGACGAGGTCAAAGCCTGGGGAAACCAACATGATCAGCCTCGCGGGCTTTGAACTTTCCTTGGATGTTTTCGAGACAGCTAGTGGTCTGTGCGCTAAAAGCACCACCACTCAGAGGCTATTCCGTCACGACCCACTCTTGCCTCGTCAGTTTTTCCGGAGGACCCTTGCAACGTACCTTCCATTTGAGCCTATGATGGCTGGGCCAATTTTTTGTCTCTGAATTTGTTCAGCTTGCGCAAGTAGTCGACCAAATTATCCAATTGTGCAGAACTCATTCACGACTCACAATGGCCGCGATTGGGACTCTCGTCTTTTGTACCGACTGCGGTAATCTGTTGCCTGCAACAAAAGGGACTCAGCGAAACGTTTTGCATTGCGAATGCTGCGGTGCAGAAAATCGAGGTTTGTACTTTTGGTATGGTATCGGCAAGATCTCTAACAGGTTGTGCAGATACCGGTTCCAAAGTTACCGTTACACAAACAAAACCCTCCGACTTCCCTTCTTTCTTGAGACAGAAGCTCCAGTCAAGCGTCCAGGCTGTTGAGAAACACAATTTGCAAACCGATAGCACTGTTCATGAAACATGCCCCAAGTGCGGTCGTGAAGAGGTCAAGTATACCAACGTTCAATTGCGCGGTGCAGATGAAGGATCAACGGTCATCTACCTTTGCGATTGCGGCAACTCGTAAGAATCCCGAATCCATCTATTTCAACTAATCTAACACTTGACTTTTAGGTGGCATGAAAACAACTAGACGTAATACTCGACAACGCGAGCGTACTCATAAATCATACAGAAACTCCTGCGGTCTCGGGAATCAAAGCATACTCAGCCTCTCCACCCTTCTCATACTCAGCGATATCCAGCGCAACAATGCAACTCTCTCGAACAACCTTTTCCTTGTCGTGAAGGAACTTTCTTAAGGTAGCCTCGACACCTTCCTCCTCGCCCAGGCTGCCAAGTGCCTCGGCCGCTTCATGTCGAACCATGCTAGCCTCGTTGACGTTGCTCAGCGCCTCAGTCAGGGCTGGGATAGAAGCGGGATGTGAAAGCTGGCCAAACACGAAGGCAATCTCGTGACGGAAGAGTGCGGATGAGTCGGACAATCCTTTAGCAAGAGCGAGAACGGCGGGGACAGCAGTGGGCAGGTCGGGAGGTGATGCCAGATCTCGGAGAGCAAACATGGCGCGGTAACGGAGGAATAGAGGCAGGTTTGTATCCATGAGCTTGTGGCCAAGCTCCTCGACTTCAGCCTTCTGTTCGGATTCGGGCATTGGGGGCGCAGGATCGATAGAAGCAAAATCACTAGACGACGAATGTTAATCAGGGGCAACCCCAACATATCTTTCCACAAACCTAGGGCGCAACTTTTCCTTTCGTCGCTCTTCTGAGTTCTCCCACTCAATGCGCTCGATGGCGATCTCGCATGTCTCGATAATGCTTATGTCCTCCTCTTCGCGATCTCGGTACTCGCGGAGGATGTCCAGATTGTCGGCCCAGCCTAAGGCTCCAAGGGCTTCGGCAGCTTCGTGGCGGCACATTGGGTCCTCCTTCAAATCGGCCAGAACCTGTCGGAGAGGCTTGACAGCAGCGGGGTTACCTGTCTGGCCGAGACAGTATGCGAGCTCATGCTTGAGCAAGGCCGAAGGTGAGGTGAACCCGGCAGCGATGGCTTCGATGGCCGCAATCCTTGTAGTATTGTCATCCGAGGTGGTCGCAACGTGCTTCAGTGAGAAAAGAGCCCGAAAACGGATGGGAAGAGGGGTGTCCTCAGAACAGAGAGATTTCCTCAAGCTCAGAACCGTGGGGTCGGCGGAGTTGGAGGTCTCTGGGGTATCAGCAGAAGGTGACATTTTGGAGTATGGGATGGAAACAGATCTTGATGTATCGTAGGGTACTTCCAGATCAGCTCAGAATAAAATCTTCGCGGGGTCCTTAGCTTATCTTATCAGACAAAAGCGAAATAACCCCGCCACTGATCGGCTTTTTTTTGGGTGTACCTGTCATGAGTTTTGGGTAGATCTCCGCCTTCAGCCGATCCGATGACCGGCGCGCTCTCAGTGTGTTGGGTACCTATAAAAGGGCAGGAAACATTTGAAAGCTTCTAATATTGCTGATACGAAGGTTTTCGGATTAGCCTGCGATCACTAAGGCTTTTATACCAACCTCACTATCAGTGATAGTCTTGAACGTTAGTACAGTTTCATATCATCGAACCACATCACTGGGAAAGATAGAAATATTTTGTTCTAGGGTGGTTTGTACATGTTACGAAAATTCAACTCTTACTGCCAGTAAATATTTGGATAGGTAAGTATATGTTGGAAATGGCCTTCTTTCCAGATTATGTGACATACTGAGGAGTCTATGGCCCCGGACTTACCGAGTTCCCTTTTCATATTTCCCAAACACTTTGACTCACCCTCGTCTACCAAACAAATTATTCTCACTATGTACACAATATCCAAAGATTTTGGAGATCTAGGAGACTCATATAGTGATCTCACCTACCGGGACTTTCTTCGTAGAGCTATCTTTGATATATCCATGGATCTTTTATCAGTTCAATGTATCTTGACTCATTAGCATCTGTTATCGCGGCGATACTTCACATCGCCAGACGCTTGCTAAGCAACAACCAATCAACATAGACGCTTAGCACTTACCCTGGGAACAACCACATCGATTACCTTCACCACGTCAACATTCTTTGGATTCTCAAAAATCAATCCAGAAATATACTAGTAGATCTCAATCGGGAAGAATTTATCCTCACTTCTTTTCTTTCTTGCTACTCTATCCCTCGCTGTTCAGGACAACACTAGAATTGCAGATTTGGTACAATTATTAAGCTTCGAGCTCACCTTGCCACCTCCAACTAAAACTTTCCCTCGCTTCACGTCACTTCACAAAAAGATAATGGCACCCTCTCTTGAGGCCTTAGAGGCCGTAGACGATGTCCTCGCCAATCCGATCAAACAGAAGCCACAACTGGTTGCCCCAGAGCCTCAGAACTGTGTTGGCCCCGATTCAGAGCAAGCCGGTAAAGCGGACGCATGCGCCGGGTGTCCAAACCAGGCCATCTGCGCATCAGCGCCCAAGGGACCGGATCCCGATATCCCTATCATCTCGGCGCGCCTGGAGAATGTCAAGCACAAAATCCTAGTCCTAAGCGGAAAGGGCGGCGTCGGAAAGAGTACATTTACATCCCTATTGGCACACGCCTTCGCGACAAACCCAGAGAGCACCGTGGGTATCATGGACACTGATATCTGTGGGCCCAGTATTCCCAAGATGATGGGCGTGGAGGGTGAGACTGTGCATGTCAGCGGTACAGGTTGGTCACCTATCTGGGTCATGGACAACCTCTCTGTCATGAGTATTCAGTTTCTACTGCCCAACCGGGATGACGCTGTCATTTGGCGGGGTCCCAAGAAGAACGGTCTGATCAAGCAATTTCTCAAGGATGTGGAATGGGGTGACCTTGACTTTTTACTTGTCGACACACCACCAGGCACAAGCGATGAGCATCTCAGCGTGAACTCATTCCTGAAGGAGAGTGGGATTGATGGCGCTGTCATGGTCACCACACCGCAGGAGGTATCACTTTTGGATGTAAGAAAAGAGATCGACTTCTGCCGCAAAGCCGGCATCAGGGTGTTAGGTCTTGCAGAGAACATGAGCGGCTTCGTTTGCCCCAAGTGTTCAACCGAAAGTCAGATCTTTAAGGCAAGCACAGGAGGAGGACGCGCACTGGCTGAAGAGATGGACATTCCCTTTTTGGGATCAGTGCCCTTGGACCCCAGGATCAGGATGGCTTGTGATTACGGAGAGAGTTACTTCGACTCATTCCCAGATAGCCCCGCCTGCATCGCGTTTCAAGAAGTTGTCAAGAATGTTGCAATGCAGTTGGGGTTAAACACCCAGGATGTGCTGCCGGATGAGTAGGCAGTTATCTTGAAGCTACGTTTTTATGTAGATCATGATATATGGATTTCGCTGCCACGCCACGTTGCCTTTCTTTTGTGTGATTCTTGACTACTCTGACTTGAGCTTGTCGGGGATCTCTTCCAGATCTTCCGCTGATTCGATATCAATAATTCGTCCGACCTCGGCCGTGTTGCGCATCAACTCCTTGGCGCCGGCGTAGAGCATTCTGATCTCGGCATTGCAGGTAACGGGGAGGTAGAAGATAAGTACGTATGGCACAGACAAGCGCCCATCGCCCTATGCTCATATTAGCATCATGTCAAAGGTCAAACATTCCTGACAGTTGTTCGATCAGACACACCATGGTGAGAGGATAGCTTAGGAGGATGAACCGAGGCGCATGATCGGGGAGATCATCGCCAATTTCTTCGAGAGAAGTATAAACGGTCTTGTCTTCGTCTTGTCGGATTTCGTAAGTGTTCTTATCGATCAGGTCTACAGGAGGGCGGTTAGCAAGAGCATGGAGACCTATGACTTCAAAGTCTTATCATGAAGAGACGTAAGTACAAATAACAGCTTGGGGATCCTTGGCCCGAGAAGTAGTAAGTCTAAACTTGCGGAGGTGGTCCTTTGACTCTCCAGAGAAGGTATACAGACGCGATTCCGACGCCTAAACGCAGGATGTCAGCGGGCGAACGGAAGATGGAGAGGAAGACGTGTGAGTGGAGGTACCATTGTGTAGCTTTGTTCGACTTTATCAATAGGTAAAGCCCCCTTTGTAGCTGTTTTAAAGCTGTGTCTGATACCTCAGGTCTGTTTAGCAGTTATCAGACGAGTTAAGTTGGTGTAGCCCAATGCCCCGCCAAAGGGTAGGTTAGTAGGTAGTAGGTAGCTGGAGCTGTTGACTCGACCCCACATTGTCCCGCCATTGTCTAGCGTAGCGAGTTAACGTCATCTACAGGCTGTTGAAATCGAGACAACATTGGATCAATAAAGGGAGAACTTGCATATTTACCCTGCTATCTGCCTATCACCTGACCCTCAAGCTCTCTTATTCCATCTGCCCTTGGCCATCCATGTTCTCACGCATCTCTCAGGTAACTCGGCATCTTTCAGCTCCCGTTGTTGGCAACACCAGACGATTCGCCCTAGGAAGAACCATGGCTCCTATATCGGCAGATGAGCGCAACTCGCGCACCATTTCTACAGCCGCCTGCTTGATCATCGGTGACGAAGTTCTGGGCGGAAAGGTATAGTTCTTTGATTACATCTTACTGTCCGTTTAACCGAATGGGGGTCACTGACATCATGAATGTAGACAGTGGATGTGAGTAATTGAAGCATGGACTAGATATTTTATTAATTGAGATAGACCAACTCTGCCTATTTCGCCAAATGGTGCTTTAACCTCGGAATTGTAAGTCTAATCATGGGTACTGCAGCTAAGCATGTGTGGATGCTAAATAGATATAGAACCTCAAGCGCATCGAGGTGATTGAGGACGATGAAGGCGAAATTGTTGAGGCTGTTCGGAGAATGAGTGACCGCTATGACTTTATTGTTACTAGGTAAGTCCTTTGGCGACACTACATGTAGATTGAATAGCTAATATGAATCAGTGGTGGGATCGGGCCTACGTGAGGATTCACTACCCTCATTTCTACATACACTAATATCTTAGACACGACGACATTACCTACCAATCGATCGCCAAGGCCTTTAACCTACCTCTCAAACTACATCAAGAAACATTTGATAAGATGAAATTGATGTCAAAGGTTCATCCCAATCAACCCAAGTTCGATTGGGATGTCGACTCGCCAGCAAGAAGGGCAAAACTTCGCATGGCTGAGTTGCCAATTGATGAATCTCGGGACATCAAGAAGCAAGCTCTCTTCCCTCATGATGATCTTTGGGTTCCTGTATCAGTCGTGAACGGAAACATCCATATTTTACCGGGTATCCCTAGACTTTGTATGTCATTTCGTGAGCGCCGCTTACTATCTGCTGACCGGGAACAGTTCAGAGACTTCTTGAGGGGCTGAAGCCTCACATTCTCCCACGTCTCAGTGACCCTGAGGGGAAGGGTACGCATAGAGTACTGTTCTCTACTCCTCTTCCCGAGAGTGGTGTTGCCGATTATCTCACAACCTTGGCTGCCAAAGTTGGGCCCAAGGGTGTCAAGGTCGGAAGTTATCCTCGCTGGGGCAAGAAAAACAACACGGTCACACTTGTTGGACGGTTAGCAGGGAACATTACCAAATACTAAAGCGATAAATATGCTGACGCAGATATAGGGATTTGGACTATCTTGAGAGTCTCGTTGATGAAGTCCAAGCTGGCATCCAGGGTCTGCGGGTTGACGCTGAGAGTGACGGAGAAGAAGACCCGAAGCAGATTAAGAAGCAGACGACCGAAGACGCGGACAAGGACACCGCGGAGCAAGTTGTTCAGAAACCTTGATACATCTTGATAGCTGGGATCCTTGGATATTTGGAAGTCCACAAGGCATGGTGGCGGGTTGTAGTTGCGCTGATCACAGTAACATCCGTTGGAACTCTGTGAAGAGTTGCCATTGGCTAGATTGCATGTTTCGTTAATATCCTTGAAAATATTTAGACAGATGTTATAGAATGTTCGGAGTTGCAATCTGATACCGGCGCACGGGCTTGAAACTTTCGGTGATTCAACGGTCAAAACATGACCATCTCGTCGATCATGGCGCTCTTTATTCAGACGAGCTGCACAGGTTGCATTCTTGACCAGCCGGTATCTCAGAGCGACCTAACGTATATGAAATCTGACATCTGGGCTTATGCATCGATTCTGCTGCATAATTACCTGTATGGGTAGGTGCTTGACAAATTTTGAGTAGCCTGTGGATTCAGCACTTGCGGCCAACACATAAAACATATGTCGTGCATCCTGGTACAAGGCAAAGGTGTTGAATCTCTGTTGTATCATACTGAATTTAGGGTTGGCAACCGAGATAAGACAATGAGCAGAGTTGAGTCTCATCTCCGACACCCTGGGGGGCCGTAACGTCGTATCGGCGTTGAACAACTTGACTTGCCAAAGTCGTATTATCATACGATTTTAAGCAACAAGAGGGGTCAGTGATCTGTTGTGTTGCAGGTCAACGCGTGAACATTGACATCGATGAGACACATCAGTGTGGAAGGCTAGAGAGGGACTCGTGCTTCATGTGATGGCACGCTGTATTCGGAAGCTGACTCGAGGCTCTTTCCTATAAGGAACATGGGGTGCGATGAAGACCAGGGGTACGAACAATGAGGATGGTGGAGGTGGAGTCGATACATTGTCTTAAGGCACATCGTAGCGGTGATAGCAAGGCTCGTGACATGATCGGCGCCGAGATCAGAGGTTAGACCTTGAATAAACCCACGACACCTGAGGGGGAGATTGAAAGATGTCGTGATATGCGCTTGGCATAGAACTAAGACAGAGTGTAATCTGCCGAAAAGGGGCTGTTGCTAGGACGAGTCGGAGAGACATATCGAAGTGGATCACAACCTGGAACTGGTGGAGACGGGCGCAAAGGCAAACGCAAAAGACGTCATTTCATTCTAGAAGCTGACTATAGAAGTTGCTGGAGATCATTCATATTCAACTTGATTGCATTGATATTGCGTGGTTACATTCGGCCGAAAGGGTCAAGAAGCGGGAAATCAAATGGCAGAAGCGAAGATGCTTAGAATCAATTATTGACAGCATGCCAGGAGATTTGATCACGAAGAGCTGAGTGTAGAGAGACTCTTGCCGTTGTGTTACGAGTTTTTGAAGATGTTGATAAACTTCCTCTTTTTAAACCACATTACAGGATCACGTGTGGGCTGCAGCTCTGACAGAAGCCCCACACGATCTTACCCCACATAGAAGTGCCATCGAGCCGCAACATCACAGCTACTTCATCTTTTCCTTAAGCAATCCTCCTCAACGTCGTGCTTCCATGCTACAAAGAGGTATTTTGTCCCCTGCAAAGCCTCATAAGCTTTCCCAATCGTAGAAAATATTTAAATTCCTGTGAGAAATCCGGAGCATCTCTCCAAACGCTGCTAGTCTTTTGAGAATGGTGGCATGTAACAATCGCTCGCTTTACCACGAGAGTGGATGTGTCTACCCGTGAGGGTTCAGCGCCAATCAGTGCTGGCAATAGGCATCAGAAAGACAGGGCCTGGCGAGTTGATTCGCCCTTCCTATTATATTTCCATGGGAAGCCATCACGGAGATTCTGATAGACTACGGATGAATTCTGGAGTGCGATGCGTGACGTGGTTACAGCCATAGCTCAATTCCGATCATTCTCTGGGGGACGATACTTCACCTTTCTTTCTCAGGCACGTTGTTGCTACTCCTGGTTCTTTTAGGGCAAAGAATATCACTTACAATGACATATTGTGGCCGTAGCGGACCCTACAGGCATAGTCGGAATCAGTTGCCAGGAATGCCCGCTGTTAAAACTCGCGAACCATAGTCAGTTAACCGACGCGTGAGCTTCAGACCGACACTGAAGGGTCGTCAAAGTTTCGGTAAAGGGCTCGTTTGAGAGCTTTGTTCGTCTAACCATTATCCTAACCCGTTTGCTTGACCGAAGCCCTATCCTAACATGCGGGCTTGGCTTTCAGCTCCTGGTCATCAAGTAGGTTGCTGGCAGAGCATAGTTTTCTCTCTATCATGTGTTATTAGTCGAGTCTGTGATTCGTTTTGTAGATTCATCACGTTTTATGTTGAAACTTCTATCTGAGGTCGGGAACCAACCCCCACCCAGACTCAAATGACTAGACACTAACATACCTTATTGATTAAGTTTATTGAGACTTTAGTCTGGCCAGAGACATTATTGTAGATACTTTGTGGCTGTTATTGGAAGCCTGGAACCCATTTATTGGTCGTTACTAGGTTAAAGAAAGCTACAAAACACAGAAGTTACTTAGTAGTTGCTCTAGGCCTCGTGCCTAACGCTTTTGCCTTGATCTCTTCCCGTCACATATTACTCGACGTAAACCCCAGCCATCACAGGCTATGTTAGTGAAAATTGCTCAGCCCAGGATGATCTTTGAAGTGATAAGAGCCCTCGGCTCGATTAACTCGGCTGAAGCTGTCGCTGCATCAAATCTAGTTCTTCATATCACTTAATAGAACTCTTATGTAATGTCTTGAGACGGGCAGTTATCTACGGATAAATAGAGGTTCTGTATCATAGTGATCAGATTGGGTTATCGACCTAACCAAGCCACGCCACGATCAACCCCCACCCAGCATTGATTCTGTTGGCACACCGTCGCATCTTCAAAAGCATCAAACGCGCCAACGCTAGTCGTACAGCGTGCTGGAAGGGTGTCGTGGTTCATTTGGCGAAAGCGGTGGTCGCTGCAATGTTGAGTGGTTGTACATTGGAGGATGAGATGAACAAAAATCATGAGCGTAGTGAAACCTTTGGCATGCAGGCACTAAGACATTTTCACGATTTTAAGTTAGGTGCAGCCGGGGGTAAAGCTGTGAATAAGGTCAGCTCCTGGTTTGATTGCTGAATTCAGACTAAACGTCTGGACTTTGCTTATTTCACAGTTCGATCATACCGCGGCACCTTCAACCTGAGACCAACGATATGTGAGTTCATGATACATAGTGTACGTACGGATACTGCGTATAGTGTGAGTTCCACCACAAATCATCGTACACCTTCATCACAGCAGATTTTAGCGAAAGACAATGAAGTCGAGCAGCCCTGCACATTAGGGAGCATGACCCTGGCTGGACTCTGAACTAACCGACTAAAGATTAAGAGCGCCGAAGCTCGTTAACTTGTCACCCCATTCATTCCCCAGGTCCAGGGACTCACTGATGGGACCGGGGACCTGGAAAGTGAGTAAGGGGTGAGGAACGTTGATCTGCGTTAGATCGAGACACAAGAGGATGACTATGTAATATGGACTCACGCCAATGCCAGTCATCATTGACGGGTTGGTGTGAAAAAGGGCTGGTTCGTTCTGTCACAACTTGTTGTTGGTTGAATCATGGCAAGGCATGGCTTATTCTTGAAGGTGCCAGCGCTTGGGCCATGAGATTGGATATAATTGGTTATGATGAAGTTAGTAGTGGTGACAACGACCTTCTAGACGGCCAATTCGAGTGATGACTGGATATCCGGGCGCGAAATGGAGAAAGTGATTACTCAGTCTCAACCATCTATACCACCTGCGAAATTGAAATAAGAACGCAGACTCTGTTATAAGAGGGACCCGCCAAGGCTTGTATGGTGACAAACAGGACTAGCCATTCAGTCAATGTGTGAGAACGACGCCATTAACATACTGAATGAAGTATGAGGCTATGAGGCATACCCTGAAAGGGTACGTTTCATATCCTGATGCGTATGGCTCAAACGAAAGTTTCTCCAAACAACGAAAGCCAAAGGATCACATCGTGTACTCCTAGGAGAACTTGATGAACATAGGCACATCAGACGGATACACGCCACGGACTCTGGAAGACATAAATCCACAAATTACAGCCATCAATAATCGAAAAGGAGCATGTAGGATTATGCGACATGTCTAATGCCATGGGAATAACATCGTTATCCAGTATATTCAAAGGACGGTCATGATATTGAAGCCGGGCTCAATTACTCGGCGCAGATTGTAAATTGATTGAAGTACGGATATGTTTCGTCTGATATGGTTTATAGGTTGCGGAATAATGTCTAGGTTACTTCAAGGAACAACAAACAAAAGATGGAGAAGACATCGTCGCAATTATCAACGGTACATAATGTGTATGGATGGTCGGCCTCATTTGCATGGCTCGACCGAAAGGCCGGGGTCACGGCGCCGGTGTATCTCGGGGGTGTTCCGCCGTCCACTCTCCTGCCTTAGCGAGTAAGACGATGGGGTCAGAAGAACGGGCTAATTTGTTCTATAAATCGTAGCTTAAAAAGAAGCGCTGAATAACTTTTAGACTTGACATATCACAACCAAGGATGAGGCGTGCCCTGGCAGCCTGGGTAGCCGTTAAGGATCTACACCCTCGCTTGCTGTTGCTGGTCAGTGACTGGTGGCCCGGTGTTGTGATGAATCGAGCCCAGGCGAAGAGACGGCTCCAGAACAGAGAGAGACCCTTGGCCTGGTAAGCAAATTATTACATTCAGGGACTTTAATCCATTGCCCCTATTTCAACCACTTCTACTGCCACCCCTCATCGGCCTGCAGCCTGCACAGTGGGAGGAGTGTGATCTTGGTATAAGGAACGGATACGGATATTCGTTTGTAGTATTGGAGGCCATCGCTTCATCAACTATAGTATATGCATATGCTGTGGGAACACAAGCACGCGGATACGGTGAGGAATTGCTGCAGCGAAACGTGCAGGACAATGCACAATCAACTGCATAGCACGTTACGGTGTGCTTACGATTGGTAGAGCAGACGCAGCCAGCCGCTGCCCTTGCAGAACTGCGTGGAGGAGGCCAGCAACAGGGAGCAACAAGGCCAATTGTTAACCAGCGACGACTGGTGTTTTTACTGCTCATCAACATCAACTGCAAAGCCAAGCACAAGCACAAGCAAGGGTCCCCATGTCTTGGCCCATACCCGACTCGTTAAGTTGGGCTTCACACACACGCCCCTACCCATCCATTACCAACCTCGTGTGCCTGTCCAGTGGAAGAGCTGCTGGAAGGTCGCTGAAAATCGATTACTGGCAGCCCGTTGGGGCCAAAAATTCAACATCCATTGAATCGTTGCTGCAGGCATGATCAGTCCAACCCACAGTCTCTCACCATCATGAGTCGAAAAAGATACGGAGGCGACCGATTGGCAAGAGAAAATTCTTCTGTTTATTTCTTCACGCTTTTTCTCTCTTGCCTCATTATGAACTTTATCCGCCGTCGCGTTCAACTTGTCAAATAACAAGAGCAAGACAAGGGCCGGCCCAGCTCTGTTCATTCTGTGGAACCAGCACTAGCCACTAGACACAGTAGCTAAGTCCCGCCGCCTGGGCGGTTTGTTTTGCAGCCATTTTTGTTGTGAGATTGTTGATGCTTCTGTTTGCGTAGTTTCCTTTGGAGTAGAGGCTTCAATCAAGTGGCATGGTAGAGGCGCCTCTCGGCCTTGTGGTAGGGCTGCAAGAGAAAAAATGTTAGGCCCGTCTTGTGATTTCCTCCACTAGTTGACAGTGAATCATCTTATCCTATGTCCCAAAGGGCCATTTCTAGATTCTGCAGAACATATCACCATGCTTTACTAACCAGCAGTCAAACACAACCACAAGCTTGCCGCCTCTAACAATACTATGGATTGCACATATATGAATATCGTCACTCCACTACGCGCACTCTAGAGGCTGGGCTTTATCGACTCCAGCCTAGCCACCAATCCGGCCATCGGGTGTTCCCCTCCAAAGGTCTAGATACATATCCACTGACAGGACGGGAACGGGTAGCCTCCAGTTATTCCCCCCTCCCCCCATTCATTCAAGTTATCTATCTCAGCGCTCGGGAGCGCCCAGAGACACTGACCACCTGGAAAGCCGTGGGGCGGGTGATGGCGATGGTGCTGTGGTGTTGGTGTTGGTGTCGGTATTCTGGGAGCACTGAGCGCTTTACGAGCAGGATTGATGCTCAATTGTCAATTGAGACAAGGCCAACCTGGCTACGAGAAACCCGTTCCCCGTCTGTTCCTTCCTTCATCTCCAAGTCTTTGGGTTTGTCGATTGATTCTGAAGACTCTGTTTGTCGTTGTGTATCGGATACTTGCCTCTACAAGTCAAAAAAAAAAAAAAAAAGGAGAGAAGAACAGCAAACGCAAACACCAAGCAAGCGCGAGAAAATGGCTGAAAGTCTTGAATACGTTGCTAGGGTTTCAAATTGTCACTGATTCGCTGCCAAATGCAAACAATCAAAGAGTATCCAGTACCCCGAACTGCCCTATCCATTCCTCCCATTCCATCGACGCCCCCCGTCTGCCCCCTTGCCCTTCCCTTCCCAGTCCCTTGCTCCCCTTCCAGGATGCTTTCCTACCCTGGCCTTTCGACCCTTTCCCCTTTCAGGCCTTGTTCCCTTTCTCTCTCCTGGTCACTTTCAGTCTACCCACGACTCTTTCTGCTTTGACCTTTTTTCGAACCCATTTGGCCCATTGGAACCGTCTCTCTCCCTCTCTCCACACATTCAAAGCTAGAATCCGCTCGCCCCAGCGGCAAACCATTCAGTGCAATTCAGTTCAGTTCATTTCGTCCTATTCCCCATCTCCCTTTGTTCCTTGCATCATCTCGTGTCGACCGCAAACATCGCCTTTCACCTCGATCGTCTCGTCCTGTCCTTGGTTGTTCGCCTTTCAACAAATCCAATTCTCGCGACCTCCGGATCTTCGTTCACGATAAGTCCCGGTCCAGAGATATCATTATCAGGGAGCGCATCTTGAACTCAAATCACAATGGCTGCGAACACAAAGGTAGAGCGCGATACTACACTGCCCGAGAGCAACAGCACCTGTCATCGAATTTCTCGAGACAACACTGAATCACCTCGCCACACATGATTGATCGTGTTGCTGACCGTTAATTAGTTCCTGCGAGAGTACAAGCTCGTTGTTGTAGGCGGCGGTGGTGTCGGCAAATCCTGCTTGACTATTCAGTTGATCCAGAGCCATTTCGTCGACGAGTATGACCCCACGATCGAAGGTTGGTGACTCTTTAATTCATATGCGTGACCGTCACGTCGCGTTAGGAGCAGTATTAACCCACCGTCAACTATAGACTCGTACCGCAAGCAGTGCGTCATTGATGAGGAGGTCGCACTGCTCGATGTCCTCGACACAGCCGGCCAAGAGGAGTATAGCGCCATGCGCGAGCAGTACATGCGAACCGGAGAGGGATTTCTACTCGTCTATTCGATTACTTCGCGACAAAGCTTTGAGGAAATCACCACCTTTCAGCAACAGATTTTGCGAGTCAAGGATAAGGACTATTTCCCCATGGTCGTTGTTGGCAACAAGTGCGATCTGGAAGGCGACCGAGACGTGTCACGACAGGGTACGTTAGATTGCAAGTTTGCTTTAACATGAATCACTGACAATGGAAACAGAGGGAGAGGCACTCGCAAGGTCGTTCGGTTGCAAGTTCATCGAAACATCCGCCAAGTCCCGAATCAACGTCGACAAGGCCTTCTACGATATCGTACGAGAGATCCGAAGATATAACCGTGAGATGCAGGGTTACTCAACTGGCAGCGGCGGTACTTCAGGCGCAAACGGCCCCCCAAAGCCCATGGATATGGACAACGGCGAGCAAGAAGCCGGATGCTGTGCCAAGTGTGTACTGATGTAAAGGGAAGGATATCTAAGGGCGAATGGGCGTACATCAAGACGAGGCGGGATGCGATCGGCAGGATATACCCGACATGTCCGGTTTCTGTCAGCTGCACACGACACGATGTGAGGATGCAATATAACCGATAGGCTTTAGGAAGAGCACGGCGATGAAAAAGTTGATTGCATCGGACGGGAGTCAGGATCTGGGTTCATATTCACATTTGATTTGGACGCAGTCTACGGAGATACCCAGCGACATGGGATTTAGGGACCCGGTGAGCTTATAACAAAGAAAATGTCTTTGTGAGCAATGCCGATGGTTCATGCTTAATGACCCACGATCCATACGACATGGAAAATGGATCGGCGTTTCTCTGGAGTGGCTCGCTATCTTGGACGTTGTGGATAAACAAAGAAAAGAATCATCTTCATACTGGAAGAGAGAGAAAGACAGGGGAGGGAGCCTGCTGCTGACATTGCGTATGCCAGATGCAATTAAATGCAATGCTACCAATCCCTTCCTCAGGACCTCGCGAGAGATAAAAAATTCACCCGACCATTTCCTTTTTTGTTTTGTGTTGCCGGGGAGGATGAAATTTTCAAAGTAC
>JAAVUB010000236.1:0-43266 GCA_014898885.1 Fusarium lyarnte (nom. inval.)
GGAAGGAAGGAAGGGGGGAAGGGTAGGAATCGCGACAGGGTGGGGCTTTACTGGTGATGACGTGGCACGTCCTCGGAGCTTATGTCCACTTTCCTATAGAGGCCGATTCGTTAGGCGGATTTGTTAGCGTGCGGTTGCTACCTTGGTCAGATGAAGCTGGCCCAACAGAGCATTATACGCAAAAGGCCGCATCTCAAGGCCACCATCCCATATGATGGTGGCAGGAGAATGAATGGAAAATTGCAATTGTTTGTAACCCAGCCAATCACGTCTATGGATGCGGCGTTAGTCGCTTCAATTTGCTAGCATATAGCGATCAAACTATCACTATAAATCTAAGATATCATTGATTTCACTAGGATTATAAGTCTTCCTCCTGTCCTTATTGTCGAGCCATGACTTCTCCCTATCTACCTGACACTCTTGATCCATTACCAGTCTGAACTTGTTTGCTTTTAACGCACGATGCCATCAAATGAACGTCTTTATATTGCTCTGTATGCGCGAGGCGGCTCTGCCACCATGACCGTTGTCAATGGCCAGGCGCAGCCAGTCTGGCAATTTGAAGAACGGGATATCAGGATGGAGCCAACCATATGATTCTGGTCCGATCTGTCGTGGTACCCTCATGTAAGATATCCTCAGGTTTAATGTCATTGCGTAGTTCTCGGTGAAATTTGCCAATTGTTCGAAATGGGCCCCAGATTGACTTTTTAGGAAGCCGTTGGTCATAGATGGGTCCACCAGCGCACATTTGAAATCTCCATACTGTTCTCTGGCTGGAGGCTTCGGAGTTCTGCAATCATCGATCGAAGCTGATCTAGTATCCGGGCTCGTGACTCTGGTTGACGCTGACACCAGCCATTCCATAAACTCTGGCCTTGTATTCTCTCCATAAGGATATAGACTCGACTTTTGTGCTCAAAGGCACAGTATACTCGAGGAACTGGGATAGTCGTGACCTTAGATACGAATTGTATCGCTTGCGCCTCGGCGACAGTGGTGCAGTCTGTTGATTTGATACAGAATTTCGAAAAGAAAATGACATGGCTAGAATTATTGCGCAAGCGTTTGACGTATTGATTTGACATGATTTATAAATGAGTAAGGTGAGCCAGAGAGTGACAACCTTATGGGCGATGGCGATGCGCTTATCCTGCATGGCTGGGTATTTCTGGCGAGTAATTATCACCTTCGCGGACCAACAACCCAGCCACCTGATTCGCTTGTGCCGGAAAATCCTTGTTCCGTCTCCATACATTCTCCGACTCCTAAGTCCTAAATGCCTACCCCATATTAACTTAACGCCTGACGCTGACTACTGTTGGTATCAGTCGCAATTTAAACATTTCCTAAGGTTGTGAGAATAGGTGTGGGAGGTGAATAGGTGTACGCCGCCGACTTTGCTCAAGTTACGGAGAATAGAATCAGACAGATCGGCTCCAAAGATATCACGAAGCTCTGGAGATCGGAACTGACACCAAGGTCCCTTATTATGTATCATCAGAGAGGGAAATTTTAGTCATACGGAATAACTAACTTTTCAGCCAAAGGCCTCGAAATAGACAGCGGTGCGGGCATTGAAGTATAATACCTCCTTTGTGAGACAATGCGTTCTTTATTATTGCGTAATGGCTTGGAGCATTTTTTATCCCTCAACCTTAAAACAAATCCCTAGCTCGCTGCCACTCTTCCTTATCCGAATCCGTTATCTCGTAGAGCTCCTGAACAGTAGGAAGGTTGGGATCACCATCATTATCTAGGAATCTGTTTCGAGACGGCGCAGAACAAGAGCTGGCCACCGGAACCAGCTTCGCAACATCATTGGCCTAAACAAGAATTAGAATGGTACACTGCAGATCTTAGCATCACATACCTGTCGGAGTGGCTTTGATCTCTTTGGCGGCTTCTTTTGTATCTTATGCGACGATCCTCTTACTTTTCTCGTCGACAATTCCGTATCCTTGATTTCTTGAGCCTTCCGTGTTGGAATGCGAGCACGAGAAGACCGCCTGTGAGTTGATGGAAATTCAAGAGGGGAAGTATAAACTTTATATCGCGTGGGACTGTTTAATTCGGTTGGGCTCCCGGCTATCTCGCCTTCTGGGTAGAATTCAGGACCCCATGCTGTTCCGTTTACATCCTCGCAAGTCCACTGAGACTGGTCTCCAGTTCCTCGGTGGCGCTGGGTGTGGTCTATATCTTCTGTCAGGGTTTCTATCGCGAAAAGCTTAACAGGGTGCTAACCAGTACGATCCTCACCGTCGACAGTGGTCGTGGTTGGATTGGTGGGAATGTTCCCCGGACGAGGAGGGTCCTGTTCCTCGGTGGGCATATGTTTGAATGTCGAGGAGCCTTGCTCTTTATCCTTAGTCCCAACAGGAGGGTCATTGTTCTTTGACAGAGTGTGGATGGTGCGCAGATCGGGAAATGACATTGCTTCCTAATTTGAAAGATGGCAGTGAGTAGACTCAAGAGACTCAAGAGACTCAAGAGACTGAAGCACGCCAGGAGTGGAGTAACGGAGAGGAACGTACATTTATAGCCAGTGGTGTGGGGGGCGGTTCTCTTGGTTTGGCTGGCCTCCCGGAACAAAGCCCCTGAATCCTACTGAGGCAGATCGCATGAATATGACCAGATTCATAGGTGTGACGGAATGCCGGGTGACGAGGGACTTCTAGGCAGACTCAGGAGGCATGGCGCAAGTGGCCTGGGCTCGGCAACTTCATCCCTGATCTGGCAGGGGTAAGGGGGGCTTGCCACGTCTAAACGTAAGTCGGGTTTGGGAAAGGCTGTGGCAGGAAAACAGACCATTGACGGTGTCCAGAGGTGCTCCATGAATGATGGCGAGCCTGTCATTGGCAGTTACGTATCCTTAGATGCATTATCACGACGGCATAGCCATAGCCGGATTTGACCTCATGCGACAACTAGCACCGCCAATGATGCCTAACGGCGGTGCTCTCCGGTCAAGCTGATCGCAGCCATTGTAAGCGGCTGAATCATGGAGCGTTACTGTATGGGATCGTATCCTTGTCCTCTTTGATCTCCATATGATGTCTCCGTTACTTACCTGGCTACGTTGGTAAATTACAAGCCTTGATTCTTTGTTCTGCCATGACCACACCAGTGAGGCTGGCTGTTCTGAGGTAAAGAGTAATCATGTTTCCTTGCCACGCTTCTTGATGTAGAGGTCAAGCTTGGCAATGCAATGACAATATTCGTCCGTTCTTTTCTGTGCTTTCGAGGTATTAAGGGATTAACATGAGAAAACATAAGTCTGGGGTTGATGGGTCCTACGATAAATGTAGGATGGGCTGGCAAGCGAGAGAACATAGCAGGAAGCTATTTCACACTCCCCTTACTTTTCAGTCTGCTCAGACTTGCATCAGAGCTGGGGATGCATCACATGAATCACTAGGATGTTAGACGTTGAGATTCAGATAATAAACAAAAAGAGACTGAGCGAGGGATTAAAGCAAGACCTCGAAAACAGTATATATAGATTACAGTCAACCACTGCCCCCTTTGTCTTTTTCTTCTTTTTTCTTTGGTTCCTCCTAATTTCATTCCTCGTGCGTCCAAGATGCATGAGCTCAAGTACCATCATCATTTGATGTTGGACTCGTGGTCAAGCTATGCCCACCTCAATACTATTTAACTACTTTACTTTGATGCTTGGGACGGGAGGAGGGGATACAATTCTGTGCTTGTATAGGCGCTTGAGGCATCTGCTTTAGATGCAGCACGAGATTGAAAGCCTTCTGGCACTATGAAATCGGTCTCACACCACTGCTCGTGGGAAGATCCGGGTATTCCTGAAACAGGGTTAGGAAATTGCCTCTGCGTGATACTGATATCTCGCCATCATTTTTGGTAGCATCGACCATCATCAAAGTTTTGGACGGTCAAGAGCCTACCCCGTCCATCGCCCCCTGAACCGTCTGCAGTCCACTTAAGGACCTCTGTGAGAAGTTCTTGAGTATTGGGCTGATTAGTTCCGAAAACGCGTACTACCACAACTCCAGACGGCTTGCCTGGTTGAGTGCCTGGCAATGTGACATGCCCGTTCTCAAGATACTTAATGGCCACGTGGGAGCCAGGTGATACTTCTAGTCGTGGATAGTCAACTGTTTGGTTAGGAGTCCTCTGAGACGGAGCGCATAGAAGATTTGTATCGTCTACCGTGGTCCTTCCTGAATCAAGTGGTGGTAGACGATACGCCATTAGATCGTCCCGGAAGCCTGGGTCACTTCGAGATACGTAGCCTCGGGGATAGCCATTCTTCCCAGTGAACACTCCATCGACGATCGCTGTAAGTTGCTCGGTCCAGGAGTGAGCGAGACTCTGGCCGAAGAGAATCGCTAGAATGGTGGGTCAATACATGATGAACTTGGCATATAGACAAGAAAGTAGAATCAGATCTTCGTTGGCATATATCCCATTCTCCGGCAAGCCTTTCATATATAGTTGTTCGCAGATCCCACAATTGGGACACAGGTAGGCAGAGACAACAGCTCTTGAAGCATTGCTCGGCCTCTGGACAGAGGTTTGGGGCAGTGAGCTTTGCTCCCAATTCCAAGCTGCACAGCGCTGGACTAGCAAGTCTTTAGAAGAAGTGCCTCGGATCTTCGAACATCCAAAATGTCAAGAGCTACTGGGCAAGTTACTATTGCACTAAGCTCACGATACTTCCGCCTCCCTCTCGTCCGGCACCTTGAACCAGCGTCAGCTACGTAAATGGGGCTACACCTCCAACCCCTCACGACCACCCTTGCTCGGCCATGGCGGCTCCACTGTTTCCTTGTGCTCGGGCTTTGGCCGTTAGTGACGGTCGTTCCCATGTCAGATATCAGGATCAAGAGAAAGCCTGCGACTGCCTGCATAACTATTTCGTTAATGATTCCATTGTACGCCAGGGTTGTCACATCCGGTACTTCTCCAACTTGCTCGCATTGACCACAGCCTATACATTTAGTACACGAGGAATCACGTCACTACAACTCATGGGGGAACTGCATTGCCCCCGAAGAGTGGCGATACATCCATCCTAGGCCCAGTCTCTGAGTTTCCAATTCCCTAGCCACTTAGCTTACACCTTCCCTGCTTGCGGCTACTCCAGACCTATCTATCAGAAACATCATGGAGCGAAGTCAAGTCGATACTCACTGGGATTGCCGTATCCGATATATTCAACCTCGGTCTGGCAACCTTACAGCAGTGCACCTCTTTTTATAACCAACCTAGTTTAGACATAGAAAATCATAGAAAGGAATAATATTCAAAGGAAAGAAGACTAGCACTTAAACCCTAACACGTCCTACGTAGACAAGCCGGCTTCAAACGCCAAGATGGTCCTGTTGTCAAGGTCCCACTCGTCGACCCAGATATTTTCAAAATGTTCCTGCCCTTGCCACTTCACCTCATAGAGAATGTTCCTGTTCGCAGCCTGCTTTGAGACAATTCTCTCAAAACAAAATGTGCCCTGCCCGTGAGGATGCCTGGCTTCATAAATGCCTATGGCTGCCGTGCCGATATCCTTCTTTCTCACCCAGCTATTGTCACTCTCAGGATAGCTCTTCCACTTAACCTTGTACCTAACTCGCTTTCCGATGCGCCCCTTGGCCACCAATTCCTCAACATCGAACTCGACACCTTCTTGGCCCAAAGAAAGAGTCCTGTCATGGCCGGCCAACAAGCCCATGGTTGTCTTGCTGGGGGACTCTAGTAATAGATTCTTTCCTGTTATCTGTCTGGCTAGGTAGGATTACATCTTCTGGAGCCTGGTTAGTTTTAACAGCTGGTATTTCCTGAAATGGCGCATCAACATCCATAGGATCATTAATGCTAGTCCTACCGCATTCCTTCGTAGTATTCGAAGTGACAGAGAGAGAATCACACGTATCCGCTGTCATAATCGTTAGTATCAATTATCATGTGAGTCTCGACGAGCCGCCATACCTTGATATTTCTGAAAACTTATTGCTCCTTGGGCGGGAACATTAGGAGCCGCGCATCCCGTAGGTTCATCATTCGGGCATATTTCCACTTGGGACATGGCCGGATCGATCATAATCTCTGTCAGAACAGACGAAAGGCGCGTACTGCATGCGGGTGGCGCGGCATATACATAATCAGTAGTGCTAGAGCTGTAGAAGGATGTGGACTCTTGGGAAAAGTCTGCCCATTTGGGAGATGACTGCTGCCTCAGGTCATCTGGACAGGTGTTATGGAAGTCGTATTGGGGCTGCAATGCGTTCATCTCGTCCTTTTCTTTCGATTCTTTGTCATAAGGTCTGACTTTCTTAATCTTCGAAAGCGGAATGTCGTCATCCCCATGTCTTGGCCTTTTGCGACTTTTATTATCATCACTGCGCTCTACACCGAAAGCGCCTTGAAGATGGAATTGCAAATCCAACACGGAATCAAAATTTCCTGGACAGTGTTCATGCTGGCGTGGGCATTTCAAGGACATAGTCGCTTTTGTGAGCTCTCTGATGTGATTTTGGATGTGGTTGAGCCAGGTCCACCGCGTTGGGAATTGATACATCCGTGTAGAAGCTTGCATTCGCTCATATCCGAGGCAGAATGGGCAGTAACCGGCTCTGGCGAGGACCCCGCCGTAAGTCAGGGGATCGCACCACGTCGGAAGGCTGTTTGGGTGATTTAAGTGATGCTGGCAATGCGCTTCCCAGGTCCCGATACCGCCGAACCATTCATTGCAAAGGAAACATAGCTCTGAGAAACCATCGACTTCTGTAGCGGCTGTTTTGTAACAGTAGTATACGTGCCGCCAGTAGTAGACAGCTCCATTATCTTTACATTGACATTTTTCAGGCTCCAGTCCCGGCCGATACTCAACATTGCGGCGCTTATGGTAAAGAGCCAGCATATCATGGACCACCGCGAGACCTGCAGGGCTTCGAAGCTTGTCAACCACGAAAAGATTCTGTGACAAGCGGTCCTGTTCTAGCATCAAGGAACGGACGCGCTCAAAAATCGCCCTGTGGTATCCCGGCGGATCATCATGCTTGACAGGTTGATTCTTTGCCACTTTCGCAAACGCTCAGCAATGCGTTTCCTGTTCTCTGTGTAAAGCTTCTTACGATATTCCAGAAGCCCTTTCTCTTTACTTCCCCTTAGCTTATGCAGCTCCTGCTTGACGTTTATAATCTCAGGACTGTTGTCAAAATCATGTTGTTCTTTGGCCGGAAGGCACTGTCACAGTCTTGGATTTCGAGGTATCATCAATCCCCGAAAGAGGTCAAGGACAAGGGTGCGTCTCTCCTGTCCATGGTAGGCTGCCTGGCCATCTGCTCCGTTGCGTGGTAAATAATGTGTTGCAAGGGTATTGGGGTCAGTGTGTCCGGCATAGACCATCCGCGTGGCTTCTGATTCAACCTGGTCTATTGGAAAGAGTAATTCAGCAGCGAACAATGATTGGTGATAGATTCAGTACGTACTCATCAGGTGAAGACCCTCTGCTCGAATGTCATGATGCCTTGGTGGTGTTGGGTATCCTGCCCTCAAACCCAACGATCGTAGGCGATGACTGAAGGCACCGGCAGTTTCGATATCTTTCCCTGACTGGCTCCTAAAGAATGGCGTCTCAAGGAGATGGTCCTTCCATTATATGACCCACATCTCACCTTCTAGTGACGTGATTACAAGGAGGTCTTTAATGGTTCTGTAGTCCCTGAAAGCTTCGTACGCCAGGATTCTAGCTAAGAATGGAAGCATGGGGTTGAAGCAAAGAAGACCAGCCTCGTTGCCTTCGTATAAGGCGTGTTGTGGTCTGGAGTAGGGATGGTCAGTCGAACGGTTCCAATGCTAACCTATGTTTCATACCTCTTGTTCGATGTGCTTGCGATGTTTTTCTTCCAAGACGCCCAATATCTCGTTTTTAGAGAGTACTCTTTTCGAGTTTGATCTTTTCTTGATATTAATAGCAATATGTTGCATTTTCTTTGTTCTAACGGGAGGTCGTTGCTGAGGCATAATTAGCACTGGAAATTCGTAAATATTCCTAAACGATTTAGTTTGGAGATATACATGTATTTGTAGTAGAATCGGGCATGGATTTATGGAAAGATTTCACGTCAAAGTTTTACTGTGTATATCTGCTGTGAACAGAGGAGCAAAGAGGGCGTGTCTAATAGGAGAAAGTTGGGCCGATGATCACGTTTCTTACTGCAATACTGCCATCTGAATGCTTTCGCATTCAAACAACCAATGGCTTGTCGCGTGATCAATTGCAGGAAGCTTACTATTTAGAGGATCAGCCTTAACAAACATTACCCTAGTGTCCGGTGCTACTGTACTGTACAGTACTGTTTATGCAGAGTAATCCAAGTTAGTCGTCCATTACTTCTTTTGTTTTTTTATTCCCTTTTCACAATGTCCAGAGAGGTCCTCGGGATAATCAGAGTAAGTGCATGGATGGCCAGGATCAACTGCCTTCTTTAAGACTAGGCTTTACAGCACATAACTAGATATAGTATTTTGACATCTACTTTCAATATCCACACTATATGCCTCCTGCGATCCAGCAGCAGTGGATACGGTGAAGCATCATCGAGGGGAATCACTAGTCCGAACTACATACCTGGACTTACATGCTCACATCCTTTATACACAAAGCAGTTTAACCTAATTAATGGACTTCGTCCTGAGCTTTTTATGCCTGGCATTAAGCTTTTTTTTTGACGAGAGTTAAGCCAATATATGTTTGATAAATAACTTATCAGAGGTCTCGCTTAACTTTGAAACTATACTGCTCGTAGTTGATCTTGAATCAAATCTCGTTTTCGAAACTGCCACTTGTGGTGGAGCACTGCAAGTAAGATTGACGTAGCGGGAGTAGTGGAACTTGTACTATCATTGACAAAGGCAATTGCTGGGCCACTCCACGGCGCATAAAGTGCGCTGTATACATGCTACAACATATCGGTGTGCAGCTCCCTCCCTTGATCATCTCTAAGACGGTCGATTCATTTTGTAGGAATTTTCGATTCCTTTCGAGTTTTTACCAAGAGATAAATGGACAATATAGCTGCGAACATGGTAGCAGCCACGGCCATCCATGTGAGGACTAAGAATCGGGCCCCGATAGATGCAGACATTCCAATAAACTTCCCGATACCGTTTACCTTGGAGACGCACATATGAGCCGCAACTGTCACAACTATACTCGCTGTTATGATAACCAGCCCTGAAGCGACAAATACGGCTGCAGTAGTATACTTGACCCCCAAATGAGTTGGCATCATTGCTATAAAGAGGCAAGTCGCCAGACCTATACCTGAGAGACTGATGGCAACTCCATATATCAATGATAGTGCCAAGTGTGTCTTTCCAATGATGCTTACCGCACTGTCCACTTCCTTTAGCCAAAGTATATCACTGATCCTGTTTTCAAGTGGCTTAAGGTCGATCGCTATTAACTGACTTCCCAAGCCAGTACATTCGATAACATTGAATTTAGTGTCGGATGGTCCTGATGCGTAGGTAAAGTCTCCCTTACAATGGTTCAGAACATGAATTGAGTACCAGTCAGGCATGTTGAATTGCTCAAGGGTGTTGCTAGTTAGGTTGAGAACAGAATCTCCAATTTGGCTTGGGAGATCGTCATCCTTTGAAGCCACGCCACTGAAAGCTATTTGGCCGAGCTTGGGAAAATTGATCTGTGAGCCAGCGGATGTCAGACCGACAAAACTTCGTCTCGGTTTATTCAGGATGTGCGAAGTATGGCAACTTACTCGAACTATGTAAGCTTCCTCCAAAACGCCGCGATCTTTTCCAGCAAAGAGGCTTAAGTTTGAGCAAATAAATGCCATCAAACCCATCAAACCCATCAAACCCATCAAGGATGGCAGGTATGCGGCCGGCCTCATCGACATGGCTGTCCACAAATGGGAGAAGTGACTGGAAATCTGTTCGTGATGGCGTAATCCTGTACTGAAGATAGGAGTACCCTGGATAAAGAAAGTTAACTGATAATGTACAGGAGAGATTCAAATCGGTTCCCATTTTCAGTATCTTTAGTTTATACCATATGGATATTTTAGGTGGGGGCGTGTCCACAGTGCCTCTCCTTTTTCATAGAGTATGGGTGTACTCTTGCTGATAGCTTACATCCATGGTTCAAGAGTGTAACGTGGTTTCTCTATGGTAGGTATTGGATTTTGTCAGACATTACGTGTAGTCGGTCCATTGATTCAGATTGATACCATTGCGAGCGAAATTGGCTTCCATTTACACACTCTTGGCCTGTATTACCTTAGAGCTTGGGCATATAGGAGGACCCTTTGGTACACTGTTTATGCCCAATGACCTAATTGGCCAACCTTAGCCTTATAAACCGCTTATTCTGTCCTTACCAAACGCTGACCGTCCACACCCTAAGTAGATCTGAGACCCTTATGGAGTCTCTTTGTGGGTCAGAATGGTTACAGCTGACATGGGTCACAACGCGGAGAATAAAATAACTTTTACTGATCTCTTCCCCAAGACGACAAAGGAAGAATACTGTCTCATGCTTGAATTTATGTCGTCTCAAAATCCCGCACTTGATAGTTCTATCCTGTCACAATCTGTGTTCTCGAAGAGTTATAGATACTCGGTAAGTGCTATCTGGTTTTCAATATGAGGAGTCTCGAAATCCAGTGGCTACCACATGGCTTATCTCTTTTAACCAGATCTGCAAGGGCGCCGAACTTGCCTTGCGTATTTTGATATTTCCGGCAACCGTCAAACCGAATGCAGTGCCTCAGTCGATGCTGTCCGAAGGTGAACCACAACAGCAATCGACTGGAGCAATCAGCACATTATGCAGCTCTCTTGGATAGACGAGGAATCAGTAAGGTATTTGGCATGCAGAGTTTGGTGCACATGGCAATAAGGCGTTTGGTTGTAGAGAACGACTAGGAGAAAGAGCAAAGCCAAGCAGCGATGGCGCGTCTGAGAGAAATATTCCTGACGGATTATTGGGAAGACCGAGAGGTTTGGTGACAATATCTGCCTCATGCCATCAAACTCCTCAGATATCCGGGGGATGACTGGAGCGACGAGCCGTGTGAACTAGTTTACTGGGTTGCCTGATGCTTGTATGCAGACGGACGGGTGACAGAAGCAGTGAAGCTGAAGAAAATGTCAGTAGCTGGTCATCCATCACGACTGGAATCACAACACGCAGTGCAGTGCTATGTATGATATCACAGTAAAGATCGAAATCGGTTGTCCTTTTTCTCTCTCTTTGGTTTATACCGCACGGACATTTTAGTCGGGGGCGTGTTGATGACACAGTTGCTTCTCAATATTCATACAGTACGAAGTACCCCCTGCTGACAGCTTACATGCTTGATCAAGAGCCAAATACAATTACTCCATGGTAGATAATCAATCACATTCTTTACCTCCATATGCTTACCATTTCCCACATCATCCAGAAATCGACTTCTAGCATAAACTGGTAGAGGATTTGTTCACGCGCTTTAGATTAGTTCCCCGGCAGGCTCTTCCTTCTACCATTCACTCGCAAAAGGTCAGGGGTAACTTGCGACAAGTAATGTTCTTCAATGGAGTATGTTGAGAAAATACATCGAGAGGCAGCGTTTCTATGAGAGTGTTCAATCCTTTATACTGTACAGGAAAACAGACAATAAGCGTTGTTTATGAGAAAAGAAAATAACATACCCAAGCCACTATGTGAAGGAAATATGACTGAGTCCCCTTGCGCTTGCCTCTCTTTCCGATCTATCAATTCAGCTGCCATTCTTCCCCATGATCGGGGCTAGCGACGCCACAAGGTGAGTGATCACCTTACCGCAAGCAATCCTTAATGTTTCCTCCTCGTTGTCAGGGTTACAGTTATCATCAAGGACGTCGATTGTGTGTATTGCGCCAGGAAGATACAGATTCATGGCTCGAGGGACAGGCTCTCCTGGCTTTCTGTCTTTAGACCAATCCCCTGGCACCTTTTCAAGCCAGATCTCCATGTCACGCACCGCCGAAGTTATGTGCCACTGACATGTTTCGTGACCACAATAACAAACTGGCACATCTTGCGATTTCAGACCAATCGTGGCTCTAAAATATGCTGGAGGAACCCTTCGGCCGTAGCTGATGGTAATGGCGTCTCCAGGGTCGATACGCCTGATGCTTTGAAGGAACAGCCTCGGACCATCGCTATCTAAAAACTGGATGACAATGCAATTTGGGTCGCAATTATGGTTGGCGAACCTCGCAATACTGCCTTTGTATGTTGAATCCAGCCACAGATGCTCAGATCCTCCAAGAGACTTGATCTCAAAGTTAAAATGTCCCTTTCGAATGTTAGAAGATGTCGTAGAACGAGGAATACCCTCACCTCAGTGATACTACCTCCATCTTGCTTCTCTCTTCGAGCCATAAGCTCGTTGTTGGAGATAAGTTGTCCTCTGTATTCAGCAATAAGACATTCTGGATCTTTCCCTCCAGGGCCAGCCCAGAACAGTTCCTTTCCAAACCTTGGATTCTCCCTAATATCAAGATGCCGATTGAGTTCACCTTCCTTGCGGTCCCAGGTTTCGAGCCAGCGATTCTGGCATTCTTCTCTGCCAATACTGCATGTTTTGTCGTCGCACAGGATGGAACTTTCTTTGTTAGTACAATTCTCAGTACATCCCTCACCGCTTCTATTCCTGGTTCCCTTCTTATCACACTGGCACTTTCCGTAGCCTTCCGTTATTCTCTTTATTTGTCTTTCGACGGACTTATGTATTTCATCCGATCTGGTCAACGAGCGTCTTCTAAGAATAGGGCGTAACTCACTTTGTTTTATTTCTTCCCATGATGTTCTATATCCAGGAAGTGAGCACCTACCTTGCAAAGGCCGTCCGTTCTTATAATTTGTCAACATTTGATTTTCATTCTCTGCCGCATCGATGTTCCGGCTGTGCATCCCTGGGTCAACTGTATCAGTCGGGGCACCGCTGTGTAAAGTGGTGGATTCCGTTTCCGAAAGCATATCGTCGTCGACGGCGGCACTTTGATGAGTGTTCTCAAGCGATTGCTGGGTGTTATGTGTGATGAATGATGTGGGTGCCGCAGACAGAGTTCCAGTTGGCTGTTGCCCAGATGCCGGCGGGCCAGTCACCATTTTCCCAACTGACGAATATCTTTTATCATCCACAGTGGCATGATGCCCTGTGTATTTCTCCTTGGGGGCTTTGATGAATCCTCCTCCGGCCTTGGCGCCATTTATTAAATTCGAGAAACATTGGACAACTGTTTGGTTCGCTGTAAGATTCTTTTTTTCGCGCTCTAGCTTCTCTTCGAGCTCTTTCAATCTCATTTTGCTCTTTTCGACGTTTATTTTGGCTCTTTCCAGATGACTCTGGAGAAGTCCTTCTACCAATTTCTCAGGAGTATTCGTCTCAGCTGGGCCTTGCTGAATCCCAAATCTGACTGTCGGACTGGGTTCTGGCGCGGATGTTTTATTGCTCGCCTGGAGATGATCACCAGTGAGACCTATTACGGCCGCAACGGAGGCTGAATGAATATCTGGCCCCATTGATGAAGTTTCTTGTTCGGTTCCATTGTTTCCGACTGGTTCATCGTAAGCGACGAGCCTTATGTCTTTGATACTGGCAGTGGCAATAATATCGGTACCGTCTGTGTTCAGAAGTTCTGGCTTGGTACCGGGCGTGATTCTGCGGTGTTGCATTGCATTCTTGCTTCTTTTACAGTTTCCTTCGCCAGCGTCATCGTCGTCGTCGTTTGTAAGATCAATGATGTTTGATGGAGGTGGCCAATAGCGAGAAAAGGTCTCTCGGTTTTCTTGATGATATGTTGTTGTTTGGTTTCGACTGGCTTGTGTTGCGGGCCTGCCACTGTCTTTTGGGTCTGTGGCAGACGCATGTTGATTCTGTGTACGGCGAGTATATGAGTCTCTGGGATCGCGTTTCCGTTTGGTCCCGGCTGGCTCCCATTGATCAGCAACCAGGTCTCTTTCCATACTACTCGATCTCCCTGTGGAACCAGAGACTGTTTCTCTTCGTGTGGCAGGAGCCATGCTGGATGAGAGTTGATGGGCGCGGTGAGCGTGAATGAGTCGCACAATGAGAGCACTTCACGTGGAAGTCTGAGGAAGTAGAAATTTGACTCCAGACGTAACCCCTAGCAGGCAAACACATTTAGTATCAATCAACTCTATGGTTGTCCCTCCCCTGCTTGCAGATTGTGGATCTACCAGGTCAGTGCTCGTTTTGCAATTGTGGCACGTACAGTCTACTCATGAGAAGACGAGCTCTATGAAAGAGAGTCTAGATCCTCTTCCAGGAAATTCGTTTCGAAATTGAGTAAGTCACTAGATTGTGCGCTCCACTTCGTAGGGGCTTAGGCAGCCACCATTTTAAGCCATGAATGTTACGTGGAAAGAACTGGAAACATGACTGACGAACCTTGTTCTATGTAGGGCCATTTGAGATATCGAGAGCTTGCCGCTTTTATGTGCTATTTTGGGCATAGATGGTCTGTTGGATGACCCTGCCAGATCAGCAGGGGCTTTGTACACAACGAGGTAAGAAAAGAACCATCATGTTCGATTCCTTGTCAAGCTTACCCAGGGCAATTGAATACAAGACCTCAGGTCTATGGTTTGGGGCTGTTCAATGCGGCCGTGAGTCAATTTCTTACACATGCTAAGGAGGGCGGTTTCTTCTCAATGTTCCTCGTGAATAGCAAAAGCCATTAGACTGACGATCTTTCATTAGTTCCTTGCTATTATCAGATAACTGGCCCACTATTCCCTCTCCTGATGTCGCTTGAAACCGGGAATCGATTTGGCCGCAAGATAACTTCCTACGCCCCTGCAATGGGACGCCGCTAAGCTTCTGAGATTTGATTTCCTACGTGGAAGCCAGCTCGGCTCGATCGAGCTCTGTACCTACTAGAGTAACACGTGGGGCAGGCAGGACAGGACGCCAGCTAGGAACAAGAGTTCGTGCACCCTAACTCGGAGCTTTTTGTCTTCCTGGCTGCAACAGTTGCAAGGGTTTCAAACAAAAGTGCAGCTTAGCATCTCACTAGGAGCTTCAAGAATGCCTTCAACTACGATGACACTTCCTCGATGGTATGGTAGGTCCTCGGAATACATCTTTCTCTCAGGGAAATACCACGTGCTTCCTACATCGAATAGGCCATAAAAAAGGCAGGCATTGGCGGTTGTAGGTAGGTTTACATCTTCACGGTCACTGCCAGCACATTGGGATTTATATAATAGTCAAACCTGACATAATATCGACAACAAACTCAATCCGTGTTCTCGCCAAGCTCGGCATGGCCGAACCTTTCAATAGATAGCCTAGCTCTACACCTTCTGCTACCAGCACAGCTTCTAAATCTATCCGAATACCTTGTACCTTGATCTTCCCTATCGACTTAGAATAGTAGCCATCTCTGTGATAAAAATCTACCTCATTGTTGACGATGAGCCTGCAGAGCCTTTTCTATTTCTGCTGCAATCATATTCTGCATCGTAGACATGGAGGACGCCATAGCCTTTGTAATTGAATCATTAAGCACTTGTGGGAGCCCTGCCTCAAATTTGTTGAGTTTTTCCTCCAATATAGAAATCCGTGATTCGAGATTTGTCGTATCACGGCTTACTCCTGCAACACTGGCCACTATCTGTTGCTTATTCTGGGTATTCTTAGTTGCCGTTGATTTGATATAAGTGGCTAGCGGCTGCTGTTCCCATGGTACCGGGGTATTTTGCTCGTTGCAAACTTTTACCATTTCTTCATCCGCCTTATCTCTCCCCATCATTCTTCGAAATCTTGTCATTGTGAGCATGCAAATGCGATTGCCACTAAGTTCCACACAGCAATAAGAGCCAGGTGCTATGTCGAGTCGGTCTGCGTTGCGTACTTTAGGTTGTTGTGTGGCAACGAAGTGGAGTTTCACAAGGTCTCTGGCCTCCAGGTCCACCTTGTCGAACTGGGCGGATGACTCTTGCATGTTGCAAGAACCGGTTGTCTTGCAGTATTCGTCAGCGATTCCTCGTCCGATACTCGCACCCGCCTTTAATTCACGGACAAGTCTGCCGTTCACTTTATGTTCAATGCAAACTTGATATCCCTTCCCTGATCTTCTATAGCCGATAACAACTTTATCATCAGGTAACGCCATCGTTACCCAAGGATACTTAATACCATTTAATGCGGATTTCTTTCTTGAATCCGGTAGCGACGCAAGCAAGTCTCTTGCTCTGTTACACTCGCGATCTGCTTGCTGGACCTTGTACAATGCGTCTTGAGAAGCTTGGGTAGCCTCCATAACTTCGTTGGCACTTCGAGAGTTTCGGACTCTGTCATTTGTATCCTTGACCTGTTTCTTCAGTTCATCGACCATTGCATTTTGTGATTTGACCAGGTCGATGGCGTCACTCATCTGGGACTCATTCAATGATTGGGCGCTAAGACTCTGTAGGAGGGTCGTGATGTCGTGAAAGATGGATTCAATTTTCACAACAACACTATCCAGCATCTTTTTGTTATCATCTATATCCCTTTGGATGGTTTGTAGGAAGTCCTCCGTACTCCCGTATGACCAATCTGATGGTAAGTGACTCCTCTTCAAGTAAGTGTCTATATTTTCAACCAAGCTTTCAATCTTCTCTCTGGCACCTTGGTCTTCGATGTCGTTCTTCAGAATAGCTTCTTGTTTTACTATGTCCCTGAAGGTTTGACACCACCAGTCCACATCTATGGTCCAGTTTGGTCTGCTTCCAGATGCATCATTACTAAACTCCAAATTCTTTATTTTCTCGTTTATGTCCTCCACGACGCTGATTACAGCGCCATCATCTGGGTCTTTGCTAAGTTTTATCATGAAATCTTTAGCGTCTGAATAGAGCGTTTTAATGGCGCTTGGTGGCTCAGGAATGACGTCTTCGTCTGGCGCTGCGTCATCCCATCTGCCACCATCCCATTCGCGCCCGAAGCTGACGTCAGTATCGTCGATTCCAACCTCGGTAGCAGCCGCGCAAAGTTCTATTTATCATTAGTCAAGTGCATCTTCAGAGGGAGGGAAAAATTAATACGATTTAGTGCCTCAAATGCGTCTTGGCGGAATGCGAAGACGGGGTGCATTGTGGATATAATACTATTGAATGCAGTAGTCTTGGTTACTACGTCCGCGTCTGTGCTTATGTTAAGACGCTCATGAGCTGTGGCACATGACATGATTCTCTTGATCTCCTTGCTGCTGTCAACGTAGGCACTGGCTGTTGGGATGCTCCAGCTTTGCTTGAAATGGCGCATCATGATCTTCGCGTCCACGACTTGCTTTAATTTGTCAATTTCTTTTGCGACAACTTCGTCGGCTGGCTTATCATCGAGACTCTTATACCTATTAGCGGCTTCCATGTACTGAGGGGAGAAGAACTCCAATGGGATAATCCATCGGTACAAATCACTCCGCAATTTGCCCATCTTCTTATTCTGTTCCATGATGGCAAGGTTGTGCGTGGTCAGCCTTCTCAGTACTTCCCCATCTTGAGGATTCAACTTCAGAGCAACCATATCGGAAGTTGCTTCCTCATAGATGTTGGCGATTTCCTGTGGTGGTTCTTCTACCGATGCTTCTGTAGGTGGCGTACCCTCATCGTCAGGAAGGGCGTTAAGATCTACCAATCCTTCCCATTCAACCACTTCCGAGATGTCTCTCTGACTGATATTTTTCTTGCCGGCGGCGCGCATGAGTGCTTCAGAGTCTCGAGTAAGCTTATGGCTTTTGTCAATAGGGAACAGAATAACATACCGATGAATGCCTTCCTCGCACTTAGCTTCAACATGGATTCGCCATGCGACAAATATGGCCGGATGGTGCAGCCCCGTCGCCGCCAACTTCTCAAAACTTCCTCTGGTGATGAACCATCCTTCACGCCAAGTATATCATCATACGAGGTTTCATTGAGATGCAAAATTTCGGTTATCAATTGTTCCGCTGTGACCCTGAGTGCTCCCTCATCTGGTTGGCCCAGAACCGTTGCTGTTTTGGTTGTGTTTACTTCATCATCGATCCGAGAATTGAATAATTTTGGATCTTGACTTGTAAGAAAGTCATCGCAGGTCTTTTTTAGCTTCTCATCTAATGAAGCCTGACAAAAAGAGATGCTATCCAGGCCTGAAAGACCCGCTCCAGGAATGGAAACTGGCTGAGTTGCTACGGCGGCCATTGGAATGAAATTCAAGAATGTTGCAGATTCAGTGTGATATTTGGTTTGCTCTAAATTGGTTTGGTAGAGTAAGGATTCGGGATTGACTGTCTGATAAAGAGAAGCCCTTTTTATGTTCAAAATGGGAACACGTTAGGCTGACTCCTAAGCTATAAATAGCGGCGAAAAGGAAAACTTATTTTAAGCCCACAGATATGAGAGGGGCTGCCAAGCCCCTGTGTCTAAATATAGAGCAAACCCTGAATTAAACTCAAGTTAACTAGGCTAAGCAGCTGTACCTTGGTTTACAATTCGCACACTGTAAAGTAACGTACATACTGTACCGAACTTCATGCAACCAGGGCCAGAGGTTAATGAGCCGAGGGTGACTTTTTCCTTCTCTTCCTTCCCCTTTGGTTTGCTAAGAGCTTTGAGATCCTTTCTTTTCGCCGGATTACATTTACTATGTCAACAATCCTCAATTACCAAATTCTGCGACCCGAATACGTACCACCTGTGCTGGATTATCCAGTACAGTATAGGGCTGAAAGCTTTTACTAACTTTGTTATTCTCTGCATCTGACAAGAGTCGCTTACGGAAAGGCACGTTACGTCAATGATGGGATTCATAGAAAAAGGCTGACCGGTATTAACTAGGTCGTCATAAGGCAAGTAATTCAACAAAAATCTATCTAATTGCACTGTACTGTACATAACATAGCTTACGGCGGGATTAGGACGAAAACGCGGAATTAGAATAGCGGGGTGTTTTTCTTACTCTAACCATTGCCCCCTCTCCACTTTCCCGTTTGCCTGCTCATGTTTTTACAGGCCATAAAACCCGACGTGATTCACTTCTTTTACATAGTCTATAGTGCTGCTAATGGCAACAGCTATGACGCTTCCCCACAAGACATGCAGCGGTAGCGGCGGATAAGGTATCATGGCATTCCATATCGTTGGAACTTGCCGTGCCCTCTTTATCGCGTACGTCTTCACGCACGCGGATGCAGCGCATGACAGGGTTCTTACTCTGTAAGATGTTACGTACACTTGGATATTTTGGCAGCGATGAATCTAGTGTAACCCGCACGTTCCCCCAGTACCTTGGGTACGGGACACTGTGATCATACAAACTGTCTGCCCATTTACAGGCGGGGCAGGCTAACCCGGACTGCCCCTGTTGGCCCGAAGGATGATAAACTTTTGGAAACACCTCACAATGATGCAGAGGGCAGTGTCTTTCGAAATTCGAGACTGGATCAGGATAGAAATGATCCGGTACCTGTCCGAGGAAGATCCAGAGCTCTTGCCACTGGAAAAACCTCCACAACAGGGAACTCATGTGAGATGCAGACCCCAAGTCTACGGCAATCCTTTTTAACTGATATATGAAGTGTCTTCTGGAGAACAATTGCATTGGCCAATCATCGTTGCCTCTGATCAGGAACAGGTCTCGTTCGAAGTTGGTAGCCAGGTTCCGTCTATGAGCTCCGTTCTGGGGTTCGCTCTGGCTGGAAGGAACCACGTCTCTGTTCTTTTCTAGGAAGGCTCGGCGGCTGTCATAACATGTTTGGAGTAGGGGATGTGGGGGCATTCTCGTGAAGATGTTGCCGAACTCGCCGTCCGACACATCAAGGTGGATGACTCGAGGGAGGCTTGCTGCCAATTTCCAGACCTCTAGACGAAGTTCAGGAGGCAGTCTTGAGAATAATGGGAATGAGCTCATAGTGTACGGGAACAAAGATAGGCGCAGCTAGTCAACTACCCTAACGACGTAACAGTGCGATCGGGCGGGTCTTAATGCATCGACCAGATAACTGGACTTTTCATTCTTGAAGAAGTTGTAGTACATACAGTATCAGGAGCAGTAAGAGAGGGTGCAAGCGAAAAATGCAATCCAGCATGTTCTAAATTTAGGGTTTGTACTATCTTAGTATTTCTATTTGTTTCTATGTTTAGATGTCTTAGATGGGGCACCTTGTTCCATCGAACTCTATCTTATGACAAAGAGAAATAGATTTATTTTAATCCAAGCTAAACGATTAAGAGTTCTAATTTTATCTTGCACGCCTTGTAGCGGCTCAGTAAAGCCATCCTACGTTTCAAAATAGTTCCTATACTAGAGTCAATGTTTTTATTCCATGCGCTGTAGCTTTCTGGACGTCGTACACAAAAAAACATAAATAGGCCCATTCCCGAATAGAGTGTTAGGAATCCCATTAGGTTAGGCATCGGGGACAAATCTGGAATTTACTATGGCGTCGATAATCAAACAGGCTAAGAGAAAAGCAATGAATCCGGATGTTGACGACCAACAACACGACCGACAGAGACAGAAACAATTCCATGACTTAGATCCTCGACAGGCACGAAACTACAATCGATGGGCCTTGCCAGGAATAACTGCGAATGATCTCGCGCCACCACCACTAAATCTAAAACAACCAGACAAGGCATTTCACCCTGATCTTTCCTTCCAAAGCAATAATACTCCTTCTCATCTTGATCAAGGCAATATCCCCATTAGTCCGATCAGCGACACAACTGTGAATGATCATGACGTCACCTTTGCAACACCGACGCAACGGTCCAAAATCCCACTGGGTGTTGATCGAGACCAAATTTATTCCAATCCCACTGGCTCTTCGACTGTAGGGTACCAGAGCTCAGCTACTCCCGTCAAACATACATACTACTTCGGAGATAAGAGGGCCAAGGTCACGCGCGACGGACATCATTTCAAATTGGAGATAGACAGTCACCCAAATCTTAAGAGATCTGGTACCGATCATCCGTCCACAACAACTCAGCATGTGTACCGATTCCCGGATATGAACATTAAGGTGGAATCTGATGGCCTCGAACTCACCATGACCACAAGTGCTAATCAAGAAACCGTGGTGAATGCGGATACAGAGTTGCCCGGCAGTGCAAGTCAGCCACTTCAGTCCACTATCAACCAGAATGGCCAACAAGAAAGAAACCTGTTTTGCCACGGGTCTGTGAGTATCCTTGAGCCCCTTCGCCTCGTTTGTTCTGACTCAGATACTTTAGATTTTTGAGATTAATGGCCAGCTTAAATTTCAAAGCGTGTATTGCCACTTGACGATCGTAGATTGGGAGAAATTTTGGGATCACATATGCAAAGACGTCGAATCTCAGGCACCATATGTACACCTAGATCTCGACGGAACACCTGGTGTGTGCTACACCCAACAAATTAGTAGCCTTTTCTACCTCATTCGAGACTGTGAGGGAGTGGAGCTTGATGCTGTCCTTGACACGAGGCTTGTGAATCAAGATCGATGCATTATACCGATTATGCTAAATGTCTACGGTCCAGAAACAGATGGCCAAAAGATAAGGAAAATCTTTAAGAGACATAATACCATCCTATGCCAGCCTATGCACGTGCCACCCAGGTTCAGAGGCGGGGTTTCATGCAGTGAGGACAGAGGCAAATGGTTCTTTCACTGCAGGCAGTTATATCTCTTGGCTGTTTTAAACTATGAGTCGATCACGAAACAGAAAGAGTGGGAGTATAGATGGAATCAAAGATGGAATCAAATGACGTGGCAGAAGGAAGATTGGGATGACTTGGAAGCGAAAGTCAAAGAGCTCACAAACGACGCAATCAAGTTTCCTCCGACCACTGACGCACTAAGTAACTGAGGTTCAAACTTACTAAAGATTTGAGAAGCAATATATAAATGCATGGATTATGTGGCGCAGTATGAACCGATCAGCCAGTACAATTGTTTATGGATCTTTAGTTATAGCTTATGTGTCTGAAGATAATAATCACAGTCCATTGCGAATGATTGACTTAATTCTTCTGTAGTGGGCTATAAATTGCTGAGGTCTTCTTGTGTAATGTTACTGTATGTACAGTACTGTACCCTACATAAGAAAATAGTAGATTTCTCAGCATAAGTTTCTAGCTTACACATACAGTTACGCCAAAGGGAATAATTAAATGGCCAAAACAGTATGTGTAAGCATGTTTGATTATTTACTTCAGTTATTCAATCTCACTGAACTCAACAGCCATATGAAGAAAGCTCACGACAGAATATAGCTTTTGTTTGACTGATAGTTGGCAACCCGGATCCAGACCTTACAAGCAATACTTTATATATATATGCTGAGGATTGCGATACTCAATCGTTCACATCTTTCGCTTATCGACACTACAGTACGTACTGTAAGGTGGAAGCTAATATTGTGTAGCGTTCATACTTTTTGAGAGGAGCATGGAAGGGTGCTCAAGCCACGAGACCGGAACCTCTCCTCTTGAGAGACTCCCTAGCGAAGTTTTGGGTAATTATATTTCGGGGACTTGAAAGCCTATCTCAGGCACACAAACTACTGAGCCTCAGTCCCGACCCGACTATAGGATGTGCATAGTGTACACTAACAAGCAAATCACAGGTGCAATTATCGACCTTCTCGTTGTTGAAGGACTCCCGCATTGCGTCATGCAGCGAAACGTCAACCTCGTATCCCTACTTCCGACCTCGCGATATATCCATGCTGCAACCCTGAACACCTTGTACCGTCACATCACGATTCCTCATTCCCGGGTCTTTGGAAAGTTCCTCGCGACCATATCTGAATGTCCGGCCCTCGCTTCAATCGTCCGGCGGCTCGACTTCAGTCATTTCAACCCCTCTACCATCTTCTCTACTGCAAACGAGAGAGCCCAGACTCGAAATTTGACTTCTGTGACCCTTCTCAACTCTCTTGAGCTGACCGCAGGCTTACAGGAGTTCCTGGCTCAAGAGTATATCGATGAGGATCTGGGACCCGATGTGATTAAGAAGCTTTTTTTCGACATGCCCCGACTCCAGGCTATCGACTTTTGCGGCTGCTCCTCTACTTTATTCAAAAGCTCATTCTCTAATGTCCTTCAGGCGGCGTGGCCTGACTCCCTGGCACTTACTCGCATTTCATTCCATAAGTGCCTGAATTTGCCAGGTTCCGTATTTGAGGCTATCCTGCCTCGACTCGAACGGGTTACCCACCTCGACCTCGCTGAAACCAGAGTGACGGACAAAGCGCTCCAGAACTTGCCTAACACGGCAAGGCTCACTCATCTGAACTTGGCCAAGTGCCGAAAGTTGACCTCTCAAGTGGTTGTGAAATTTATCACCACTCATCCTGCTATTACCAAGACCATCACTGTCTTGAGCCTGGCTACCAATGCCGGTAATCACCTCGTGCTGACGGAAGTTGACGCGATTATTGCCGAATTGCCACCCACCCTCCGATCGCTGAGCCTCAATGGAAACCGAATGAATCCCTCCCAGCTTCGTCTGCTCACTCCTTTGGTCCAACATTTGGAAGAGCTCGCTATTGGCAAAGGCCTCAACCTGCGCGATATTAATAATCTCCTATACCAGGCTCGAGAGTGTCATCATCACAGCATCCGATACCTTGACCTCTCTGACATGGACAGTCTTATCGGTAGTGCCAATACACTTCTTAGGCCTGCCTCTGCTCCACTGCAGGTTATCGAGCTCAAGGAACGCGCGTATAAGCAAGTAATAAAGGGTAAGAAGAACTTTGAGCATATAGGGTGGACCCCTAAAGAGTGTGGCAATCGTTACTGGTTAGCTCGAATGAGTACGGAGGGATCTGCGCTTAAAAGCGGTGCCCGCCGGTGGAAGCTGGGAGCTGAGGACTGGGGCTCCAGAAAGGTCCCGGTCACAGAGGCTGACATTGGAGCAATGTATAGGACTTTCATGTTCGGCCAGAAGCTGTAAAAGGACAATGGTTGATTACTGCTGCATTATTACATAGATCTTAATTATGATAGTGCATCTCACTATAAGTCGGTCGTCAATACGTGATCGATAGGTTATAGTGCCGAGTGAGCTAGTGCCGAGTCAGGGCGCAAGTCCATAGCCAGCGGCTGCCATCTAGGGCTTAGTGTCTGCATGCATAACCTTGAGGACTTTTGTTTACAATATATGGTACAGTAAAGATCAAAATCGGTTGTCCATCTTCACACTCTCTTTGTTTTCTAGCGCACGGACCAAGCTTATGGTGTGTACATAGTGATCGCTGCTTTTACTGTGCTTGGTGTATCCTGACAATCAAGCCATAATCCGGCGACCCACAGTAATGCTACTCCACAGCTTGAAAGCTGCTTATTTCACTGAGGACAATGCATTCCTGCACCTCCCACTGTTTATTGCCATTACGTGGGTGGAGATTTGACGCATTATCAGATAGACTGAATTTCCTCACTAATGACGGATGCCTCAGAGTCCAGTGCACATTCACTGCTACAGCATAATGATGCATAGCATGGTGTTATTACAACACGGTCCTATAAATATAGTTCTCTTCATGTAGAGCAAGCCGTTATGGGCATGAGCTGCTTGAGCTATCGAAAATTTCACGATAATACTCAAGATTTTGCTCTGATACCAATCGACTTGGGTGACTTGGTGACATTATTTCCCTCTTCCTTGCTACTACATGCTCTAGCAGCTCTACTGATTCTGTAATCTGTCCGTTCGCTTCGTAGACTCCTGCTAATGCATGCTGTGATGCCAGTCGTGATGGGTGGTTCTCCGCCAACGTCGTTTCTTGGACTTTAACCACATGCTCTAGCAGCTTTACTGCTTCTGCAATCTGTCTGTTGGCTCGATATACTCCTGCGAGTTCGTGCTGGGATGCCAGTCGATCTGGGTGGTTCTCTGCCAACGTCGTCTCTCGAATTGCAATTACATACTCTAGCAGCTTTACTGCTTCTGCAATCTGCCCATTGGCTTTGTATACTCCTGCGAGTTCGTGCTGGGATGCCAGTCGATCTGGGTGGTTCTCTGCCAACGTCGTTTCTTGGACTTTGACCACATGCTCTAACAGTTTTACTGCTTCTGCAATCTGTCCGTTGGCTTTGTATACTCCTGCAAGTTCGTGCTGTGATGCCAGTCGTGATGGGTGGTTCTCCGCCAACGTCGTTTCTTGGACTTTAACCACATGCTCTAGCAGCTTTACTGCTTCTGCAATCTGTCCGTTGGCTCGATATACTCCTGCGAGTTCGTGCTGGGATGCCAGTCGATCTGGGTGGTTCTCAGCCAACGTCGTCTCGCTGACTTTAACCACATGCTCTAGCAGCTCCACTGCTTCTTCAATCTGCCCGTTGGCTTCGTATACTCCTGCGAGTGCATGCTGTGATGCCAGTCGTGATGGGTGGTTCTCAGCCAACGTCGTCTCGCTGACTTTAACCACATGCTCTAGCAGCTTTACTGCTTCTGTAACGCGCCCATCTACGAGCAAACATCGACCGACCCAAAAGCCTAGATTGCACAGCTCTTCACTCCACTCACCGTCGACACATCTGAGGAGCTTGATTGCATGTGGCAGGTACTGTCGCCATAAATCTCGGTTTTTCCAGTCATCTGTAGGGAAGACTTCCCTCAGACGTGCTATCGCTGCGTTACTTTGCTCTTTCTCCGAGTCGTTCTCTACAACCCATAACCTTATTGCCATGTGCACCAGGCTATGCATGTCGAATACCTTACTTGATCCTCGTCTATCCAGAAATCTATAGCCGCATAACGTGCCAATCGCTCGAGTCAGCTGTTGTTGTGATTCACCCTCGGGCAGCATCGACTGAGGCACCCCTTTCGGTTCAACGTAAGCCAGAAACATCAAGATACGCGAGGCAAGTTCGTCACCCTTGCGGATCTGGTTAAACGAGATGAACCAGGTAGTCGCCACGGGATCCTGAGACTGCTCATATCTCGTGTCATCTTGGAACTCGGCACTTAACAGTTCTATCCTGTCACGATCTGTGTTCTCAAAGAGCTGCAGATACTCCATAAGTGATATCTCATTCTCGTTCAAGTATGCCGCTGCTTGCGTAATGGCTAGTGGAAGATGTGTCAGCAGCGTCAGAAGATGGTTCATGACTTGTTCGTCACTTGAAGACACTTCCTGGATCAAAGCCTGCTTGAAGTAGCTTCTCGCCTCATCTCGGCCCATTGCGGGTACGTCGAGAATGTTTCGCCCGGCAACTGATACTGCCACTTTTCTGTATCGCGTCGTAAACAGGATTCGCCCTTGGTCGCTTTGCGGAAGGGATCGGTACAAGCCCTTATCCGCACCTTTCGAGCCCATGACGGTTTGCATGTCATCAGCGTTATCAACCACAAGAAGCCATTTACCTGCACTCTTTGAGCTTAGGTGCTGACAGACAGTTTCAATGGCATCGCTGTTGGCGGTAGTTGGAATGCCACAGGCGTCTATGATCTGCGTACATGCCTGCTCGAAACCGGCACGGCTCAGCGCTGGCACCCAGAACACCGAGTAGTCCTTCTTTTTCTCTTTGATCTGGTAGGCGATCTGCAGAGCAATCTGTGTTTTGCCAATACCACCAAGACCAACAAGCGCAACTTTCCGATTATTGCTCTCGAACAATAGGCTTTGAAGGTTCATAAGAACGTCAGCCCGGCCTATGAAGAGGGGGTTTTCGAAAAACGGCACTATAAAGACTGGTTGATCTTGAGGTTCGCGGATTGTGAACGCATCTTCAGATGCATGCAATCGAACTCGCTTACTCGGTGGCGAGTCATTTTCAGCGTCTTGAACATAAGGCAATTGGTCTTTATCCAAAAGTTAGTTGTTGATTTCGAATTGCTGCATCACAAACCTAATGGTGGAGGCACCCAGAAGCGAAGAAAAGCTTTCGCACAAGCCGCCGCCGTAGCCGCAGCATATCGTTGCCAGACCTTGCTTTTGTGGCTATCGGCATAGTCACAAGCCCCTTTGATCACAATGCAAGGAAGAATATCCCAAACACCCGCGCCTTCCATCTCGAAAGCAACTATATCTCTCACCGCTACTTCGCGGTCACGGTCTTCGCCAGACTTCATCACTGAATCGCCCGATGCCATCAGCCCGAAATGGATAGCAGGTTCAGGGCTGATCCCCTTGGCCTGAAGACGGCGTCGTGGTACGAGCTTGCCGTCGCACCCGACTTGTTCGCATGGCTTCTGGTCCTCGATGTGGCGATAGGATGCTTCAAATAGTATGTCGTACGCAACGCCAGGATATTCGGCACGTAGCTCTGGTTTTTGGCAAAGGATACTGAGGTATCTTGCCATCTCGCTTACCAATAGTTGATGGCCCCTGATCCCTTTAGCTTGTGCCAAAAACCCGCGTATCTCCTGGTTCGGCCTTCCTAGAGAGTCCAGAGGCCCTTCTTTGGGGACAAACTGGCCTGGCAGGCGCCTTCCGAAATCATATTGGATAATGCCCTCACTGATGACGACATCTCCCAGCACGATTTCTTCACCGTTGCGCTTGAAGGGGGCAACGCCACAGACGCCAACAACAAGAGCAATCTTGACATTCGGAAAACTCGCTCTGCAGTTGGAGGTTGCCGCCGCTGCGTGCGCTTTACCTGTCCCTGGCATACGTACGAGCACGACATTGTGACAGCCGATCATACCTATCAAGTAGGAATTGGTATCATGTGCTGCCTTCCCGAAAGGTGGACCATTACTATCCCAACAGTTGTCAAACAAGGCCTCGATAGCATCAGCCTCAAGGGGTAAAGCGCAAATTATGGCTAGCTCGAAGCCGCGACGGTCCTTCGGGCGGGTTGGCCGGGACGATGGAGTTGCCATGACAAGAGTGCGGCGGCTCAATCAACCGACGAAACCAGACAGACCGTAATAGCATCCTCTAGGGAGCGACTGCCTTTAATGAAGTCGTCCGAAAATATTGTACGTCGGAACAAGCGCGAAAACGGTAGAGATATTTGCGATCAAGAATAGAATTGTATATCTGAGGAAATAAAACACAATAAAGAGAAGAAATCGAAAGCTGAGAATGAATGAACTGATCGGTGGTATTGTAGATTAGCGATGGTTGATGAATTGGGAGAGAACAGAGATCCCAAGCATTTGACAATAGGCAGGAAAAGGGTCAAAGCGCAACCCCGCAAGGCATATTTCCCTTGCTCGTGACTAGGATTATCCTTATCACGAGCGGGTTCGTCACCAATCACACGATTTGAGACCCCACTAAAAGCCGCAGCTTACTTTCAAGGCTGATTTGCTAGAATATTTCAAAATAATGCAAGCAGTCGTAGGGTAAGTAAGGGTTTGGACAATGCACATCTGCGATGAGACTTGATAGTGAGGATTAGCATAAAATTCTCTGAACTTCTTGTCCATATGCCGCATAATACAATACGTAATTAGATGAAAGTTGTTGACGAATTCTCATTATACGGAACATCTTTGCGAAGTGCCGTATTGGACAACATCTAGGAAAAGATCATGCGTCATTTTAGCTCCTCATCAAAGAAATAGACAAACTAGCACACGGCCCGCTCCTAGCGTCATTTGACGATGATCATAGTTCATGAGATGGAGTTACAGCTAAAAATATAGCACGTGAAGGCGATAAAGTTACATTTTCCAGGTCTTCTCGAGACGATGTGATGCAATCTGATTTAGGTGGAGATAGACGATGCGTTTCATCAAAGGGCCCACAAACAATGCTCCTGGACGAAAGTAGTGGAGCACTGCCGCGTCACAAAGGGCTTTTTGTGGGGTCATTTAGCAAGGGCGGTTTCTTTCACTACCCCTCCTCAAAGGAAAAGGTCACTCTTTCGCACCCGACGGGAGGATTCTTCTTTCCCATTTTCCTCCTCCTTCTTTTTCTGCGGTGAATAGACTGCTGCAGCAAGTTTGGGAAGTACGGCGCGATGAACGACAACGATAGTGATCTTTTCAGCTGGGCGACGGATGACGAAGATGCTAATCACGAGCTGACGTCACAGTCAGCAGCGATCCGCGATGCGACCCCGCTTGGCCAGATCCGGAACGGTCGCTCCAGGTTACCTTTGTTGCAACTCGCCGAATGGGACGAGACGCTCGCCTATGATGAACAGCCTCCGACCTGTGCGCACTACTTGATTGAATGGAAGCTGAAGCTGAACAATAGGTGCATTAGTAAAGACACCGAGCCCGACGTTGTCCTGGCGCCTGGCGCGTACTGGACCAAGTATCTCTGGTCCAAGGTAGATAAACTTGCAAAAAAGAAGTTGCCCTCAAACAGAATCTTCCACATCGACGACACAGACATTACCGTTTGTGTTAACTATAAAGGCGAGGAAGACCTGAATACGAGGTCGGATAGTCTTGACATTGATTGGAAGATGATAGAGGGTAAGCTACAAGCCTGGAGTCACTTGCTCCTCGATGGCAAGAGGCTCAAGATCATCCTTTCATTTAATTACATCGAGACTAGCCATTCGGGTAGTGTTGCCGCACGTGGCAGAGGTGGCAGGAGCGCCACTGCTTCCCAGCTTGCTGAGAGGGCGATAGATATTGGCGAAGAGGAGACGGCGTCGGCTGAGCCCGCAGTGTGGAGGAAAGTCTACGACTTCTTCCGGTGCACGGGGTCGCCTTGCGGACTCGGGCCACATTGCTGGGTCGACACTGTCGGTAAGAAGCATTACAAGCTAAAGACTCATCATCTAAGAGCTCTTATCGAGTATGTGCGCTTGGGAAATACAGTAGAGTCACACGATGAAGTACCGCCGGATGTTCGCGATCTACTGTATGCTGAAGAAGAGCAAAGCATCCAGCGCAAGAGAAAGCGGAGGTCATCATCCACTGATGCTCGGCCCGTTAACATTACCAACGTCATGCCTATTCGTGCTGGCCACTCATCGGAGGACAATGGTGTCAGAACGCCATCCGAATCGGTCGAGGGGAGTCCATATGCCGTCAAATATCTCGGTATACCAGGAATGCGCGACGTGAATGTAAACAACTACTGCATCTTGCACTGCTCTAAGAATGCCAATAACGTATGGAAGATGGAGTACAAGAAGGCATGCGACTTGACTCTGGCAGAGGGATTAGACCTCGAGCAGATTCATCTCGATCAGGATGCTCAGTTCTTTATCGATAAGGGAATCAAGAAGGGCATTGCTAAGCGTTGGGTGAGCGACGTTGAGGTTTGGTTTCGCGATATGGAGACGTTAGAAGCTTCAGAGTAAATCACAGTCAACATTTAGTCTATTACATTCTGTCTGCTTGGACCATCCGTTCTGGCGGCTCCTCTATCTCCACGCCAGCGTGACGAAAGTGACCTTCAGCGCTCTCCTGCCGTGACCCGACCCTGTTCACGCACCACTCTAGGTATGAAGCAAAATCTATCTGGATAAAGTGTTCGTTCTCATGCCAGTGACGCCTGATGAAGGACTTGAGCTCAGCAAAGAACTCTTCTATTGGATTGAAGTCGGGCGAATAAGGCGACAAGTACAAGAGCTTGACGCCGGCATCTTCACACATCTGCTCAATTACGGGTGATCGATGGAAGGATGCATTATCCATCACGAGGACCGAGTTTGGCTCGGGCCACTTACCGCAGTGACGCAATAGCTGCTCGATGAACTCTTCAAACTTTGCACTATCTGTGCTGCCTGGGAAGATATCGTAATGCAGGATTCCCTCTTGCGTGTAAGCTGGTAGGATCTGGTACCTTTGGTCACGATGGAAACGGTCGATCTGAACAGGCGTGACGCCTTTTGGAGCCCACCCAAATCGCCTTCTTCCTACGCGTCTATCGCACCCAGACTCGTCAATGTACACGAGTTGGTAGGATCGATAGAACGATAGCTTGTAGAGGTAGTAGTCGCGAAGGTCGGCGTTGCGTCCCTTTGCAACACGCCGTGCCGTCTTTCTCGTCCATCGTGCTGACCTCAAAGCTCGGCCAATGTTGGAGGCAGGAATAGTAGTCTCAAACTCTTTCTCGAGGAATTCTACCATCTCGTCGCGATACATGTTAGGTTGCACAGCGAGGCGATCGAGTAAGGCGGTTAGCATGGGAGGACTCAACAATCGGCGTCGGCCGACACCGTTAGAAGGGGCTGTAGTCGAGCCATAACATCGCATATTGGTTCGAATCCGACGGACCGAGCTGGCCCTGCAGTTAGCTGTACGGGCGATGACAGCATTCTTGTAGCCGGCGAGGATCATGTCGTGAATCAGGGCATGCTGACAAGCAGCCAGATTCGGGGCCATGCTGATGTTGCCGGTTGTGTTGGATGAAGTCGGTTTCTGGCCATGCTGACTAGCTGGCGAGACGTGGGACATGAGGGAGAGGCATGGTGCTGTCCTCTTTGTGACGCAGGCAGAAGAGGCCGCGTCACAAAGAGATTCTGGACCCACAATTTTGGATTCGTCTTGGTTAGTACTCATTGTTGGGAAAAACTAAACCAAGCGTGGAAGTTCACATTGTGATCAAAAACAGCATGAGCAGAGTCATGGTGGTGAAGCAGCTTTAATATTGCTCTTGTACTGTACAGTTAATCGATTAGACAGGGGATGGCGTCTGTTCTATCGAGGCGATAGTGTCAGATTTTGGCCGCTCTTAAAACAATAATGTAACGCCCATTTCTGGATGATGTGGGAAATGGTAAGCATATGGAGGTACAGTGAAGGACGGGGTTGATTATCTGTCGTGGAGTAATTGCGTTTGGCTTTTGATCATGCATGTCAGCTGTCAACAGGTACATTCATACTGTATGAATAAGGAAACGCGACTGTGTAATCAACACCCCCTTGGCTAAAATGTCCGTGCGGTATAAACCAAAGACAGAGAAAAAGGACAACCGATTTCGATCTTTACTGTAACATAGCTACATAAGTCTTATCACTTAGAAAGTGCAATGTGTGGTTTTGAGGAAAATCTGGCGTGCTACCAGCCGAAGCTTGACCATGCTATGATGTGCCGTCATGTCCTCTGCGAAGTTGAAGAGAATTTCCGATACGAACCATCTCTGTGATTCCGTGTACCTAGGAAGCCTGAGTATGTAACAACATGTCCTTTCTTCAACTCTAGATCGAGTGCAAATGATTGCTTGATATCATCTATTGTTCGACTGGGACCATGACAGGGGTTTATGATCTTCTTGCTGTTAAATTTAACAACTTTTTCTCCCCAAAATAACGAACACAGGTTTGAAGTCCTTTAGATGTTCGAAGCCCATGAGATGTATTGACTAACTCAGTCAAGTCGTCTAATTCAATTGCTTCAAGCTGATAAAGGGCTGAGATATTCAAGACAATTAAAGACGTCTTAAATACTACCTCTTCTCTTTCCTTGATGTATACGAAATCCTGCAACGATTCGAAGAAAAGATTCTGAGCTTCTGGATCTATCGGGTCGATAGCAACAATAATAAGAGCGTAATACCAGCCTTTCTTTACCCCAACGAGGCCAGGTCTCATTTGAGCGTCCTTCATTTTCTCAACCCAAGCGTTATTCTTGAACAACATTCTGTCAGAGACCTTTGTAGAAGACGGAATATACATGTTTTCTAGCTTGCTCGTGCAATTAGTAATATGTTTTTTCTTTTTTTCCTAAGAGTTACAGTAAGACAATCATGAGATGAGTATTTTCTATCGTAAGTGGCTATTTAACATTCAGAAACCAAAAACAGGTTGACTTCAGCGCACGAAATTACAGCGTAATACAGTACACTAGTAATCTGTCCATTGCTATACAATAATTTAACATAATAATATTTATCTCGACAGCGACTAGGTTTAGCCGAAAGGGCACTGGTCGCCAATGCTTACATGTAATACCTGCTTTTCGTCCTCGTTTCCCACGGGCCTGGAGTGGGACCGGCTGAGCTAATAGTCTTATCTATCCATACTATGTCACAGATGCCCAAGAATAGATACTTCCAGAGGGCTTATTACGTACGAAATCCTTCATCTTCCTTCAACCCAACCGTCCAGAATAAGCCTCGACTTGCTGACGCAAAATGGAGCCCCACTATCTAAACATGGGCAGGCAAAGGCTGTGACCTAAGGTACAGTAAAGTACAGTACTGTATGTTTCACAACATACCCAGCCATCTGAATTTTCGACATACCGCAGCCCTGCATGTATATATACCGTGTTAAAGCAAGCCCAACATTCATGTTCTCTAGTTCTTCTGGTCAATGCGGTGGTGCCTTGTAATCGCTTCCGCCATATCAATATATTGATTTAAGTCGGATAAATGATTACTGGAGGTTCTAAGAACTTATGGGATCTTTCGTCTCGCGGAATAAAAGGTAGATGCGTCATCGTGCAAATTTTCTGACAGCCATTGACTACTTCCAGGTTGCCGCAACGCCACCAAATCTCAAAAAGGTCAATTTTCGAGCACAAGCGTTGCGGCCTCGAAGCTGAGAACGTCTGTGCGATCTGCAATGCTCCCCGATCTCGGAGGCGACAGTTCAACATAACCTTCACCGACTCCATCTGCTCTAGGCCTAATTGCGCAAACCTCAAAAAGCTACTCGCAGATCCATATCGTCCATTCATAGTAGAACACCATCACTATCATCACAACTCCCCGGAAGCTTTCAATCAACCGGCTAACACACTGGATCAACTGAAGGAAATAGGCTCTATGGGTCTGGCTGAATTATCTGGACAACATGGCTATCACGACATCAATAATAGGTTGGATAGAGCTGGCGATGCTCCTTTCGTACAGGTGGGCACTAAGCCAGCTAGTATAATCAATTGTCAATACTGATACTGGTGGAATGATATGTATTGCATACTCAGGACCAATCAGCCTGTCTATTACGGTCTATGAATAGCTTGTTTGGCCGGATTGGCATGTAGTCCATACCTAATAAACACACTGAAGATTCCTAGACTATGTATCTGGGCCTTTCAATTTGATATATGGGAAAACAAGTCAGAATCCTGATCATAACCTGTCCAGATTTCGTCTATCTACAAACATGAGTAGCCTTAATAAGAAACGTTTCTACTATACCACTCGTCCCTGTAGTTTTCGAACATCCCTCTCACTTCTATGTCTGACTATTATCGACTTAATATGAAATAATTTCCATCGCAACGAAGACCGATTTATTTGCACTTACCTATAGATTTACAGGCAAATTTGCTGCTGTGTCTATTTTCCACTCCAGTTAGTGAATAGAGTTTGAAAACCGAGAACGAGTCTCCACTAGCTAAGCAAGCCCTTGCTTATTGAGGTCATAGGTTCTTTTCAATCTTGTACTGTTGCATGCTTTGTAAACAGAACTGAACGTGTTCTCCTGTTAGATCAGCAATCTTCTTTTCAATTTGTAGTTTTCCGCGAAGAAGCTCAAATCGACATCTTTAAAAGATGATCGATAGCGAGCTGAGCCTGGTCCGGATGCGCCTGTGTAAAGCGCAACTGAACGTTTTGTTTCTCCAAAGCTGAGATAATTTCAGAATTAAGGGACAATTCTTTCCGTAAGTTTACCGAACCAGTACCATTCAAAGGAAATTTAAGCCATTTGATTCGATTTGGGGCATTATGCAGAACATGGAGCACGGTGGCTATTGATGTCTCCAATAAAGAGGTCGTAGTGGAGGTATCGAGCTGGTCGAGAGCGAAGTGCAGTCCAACTTCTATGCTAGTATGGATCTTGCAAATCATTTCAGGTATTGTTTCCATCACCATTAGTTCGCTAAATACTTGGGAATGTCGGCTGGGCGACGATGCTAACGGTAATTCCCCACCAATATCAATTTGTATGGCAATATGGTCAAGTCCTGTCTGTTCTGTCATGTATGTAGATATATCTTCCATATCTTTAAGTAATCCCTTCTTATAGATTGATGCTATATCGGAAAGATACCGAGATTTGTGGAAAGCTGATACTATGCTGAGAGGACTCGGAACACAAACCAACATCTTAACCCCCGAAGGGATGATATTGCCATTCCGAAAGCTCTGGAATTTTTGGTGACTCGAAACCGCAGATATGTAGTAGCCTGGCCTAATGTCATATTTTTTGAGGTGTGCAATGACCTTGCTCGCTTGCTTGTGGTCTTTATCAGGAGAGGTAGATGGACCAGGTTGTTCCCTGATACAGCGAGGAAATAATGATTGGGTTTGATACTCGAGCAAGAAGGTTCCATACCCTGTTTCGCTATCAGGAATATATCCCGTTTCTCGTAGCCATTGCTTCGCGAGATCCAATGGTATGGCACGGATATTGTTGAATGAGGCACTGGTAACAGTGTTACAAGGATTGGACTCGGCCATGGAACGGATGAGGCTAAAGCGACCAAGACTTAGGTCAAATGTAGCTTACAGGACATTGGAAAGGTTTCGCGACCTCTACTACGTCGTCCTTTTGACCAGATACTGATGAGTAAAAATGGTGTTGGGCGAGCGTTATGCTCACTCCTTTCACAACCTATCATGTATTATTGAGGTATGTTGCTAAACTTAGCTTGGTCTAGGGCGATATTAATAGCCACTCGCCCTTGGGCCCAAAATAGAACTATGTGTAAACCTGCGTGGTTGCTGATATCATATGACAGTACCCGGAATAGACAACAATGCATTCTATTTCTGGCTCCAATGTAATTTGTAAAGTCAAGCGCTATCATGGGCATATACTATGGCTACGCTACAGAAGAGAGAGGAGTAGAGATAGGAAACTGCAGAATAAAAGTGCATGGACCTATTTACCGCTTGTCTCTCAGGCTGGTTCATTCTTTTGTGAAGTGCTTTTCGGAAAGTTCGAGGAAACGAAATCTGCGAACCAAAAAGTACAGAATAAGGCATCTCCCTCGTATTCGAAGCGTAGAGCATATGCCATATGTATCTAGCATGTCCTCATAAGAACTAATTCAGTTTACGGCGCAATTAGCGAGGTTCAATGAAGCGCTATAATAAAGTACCATGATTTTATGCAACTTGAAAAATATACCGATACTAGATGAAACGTCCAAGTAGCCCTGAGCAGTACCGTTCAAAGCGCGCAAATGCGACCTGTGTCCTCCTCTCTGCTGCTAGGACCGCAAAAATATCCGGCAGATCCATATCCAGACTTGATTTTTCTTTCATTTCATATGACTTGATTCCTGATCTTTTGCGCTTGTATATCATTCCGTTAGATCGATCAGAAATTCCAACAAACTTTGTCCTGCATTTAATCAGATCAGGTCGGAGATGTATGATGATCATGGTCAGATCTGGCATTCCTAGCCCATCCTGGCAAGTCTTCGAATCCAGAGTTGCTTCTCCTTTTGCAATCTCCAAAGGGGTCTTGCCCATATTATACCCCATTATCCTCTTCTCAAATAGGGAAAAACCAGATCCCAGGCTCATGAGCCGATACTTGACACTCTGAGCTGTTTGAGATGATGCTATAACGGTAAACTCTCTGAACTCCCCATAATGGCCAAACACAAATTCAGCCGCATCAGGATTAAGAGCGATGTTGAATTGATATGGGAATAGATTTGAGGAGAGGTCATACGTTCCCTGCCTTGAAAATTAGACATAATGTACTCCAGTAATGATGTTCAGTTCAACTTACCACCTGCAGATGACACTTGATTTTATGAGCCACACCTTTGAGAATGAGTCGACGAAGAAAGTCAAGTGAGGCGCCTCCGAAAAGATGCACTACTTTAGCCTTTTTGATCCAGTCACAGAGGCAGTCTATATCAAGAGCATCGACAGCGCTGGGTTCGATTTTCTGGCCTCCTTCTTGCGCGACTGGTGCATGCGTCATACCAATCTTGGATGCCCTGGAGCCTATGGGCTGAATTGGATATTAACATGACGTTGTTGAATTCCTTGATCTCCTCTTCGTTGCGCAAAAACAATTCATCTTGCCGATGAAGACGAAGATGTACTGGTGATGCCAAAGTCGTCAGACTCTCCAAATCCAAGTATATTTGGATTGGGTAGCCTGTGCCATACAAGTCGCCTGATCCCAACCTGCAAGAAACGCATGTAGCTTGGAATTCTCTGGTACCTCATGCATTGGCTGTAGTGCCTTCTCAAGCTGGAACATCTGGTAATTAGCTAAGACTAGTTTGCATCGAGGATCAAGGTCAACTTGCCATTCTGCGGTCATCCCCGGAGATATTTTTGTTCTCATCGATGTGACTGTGTTTCAGGAGACCACCAAGAAGGACCTTGCGAGCATTCCCTAGACTTGGGAAGTGAGATTCTATCAACTCGCGGCATCGCTGTTCCTCCCGGCTCGTAAATCTTGATCCAAAGAACACTTGACGAGGTTCTTGGATATACACCACTTTTGTATCTGCACGGTTGCCGTAAAACTTCATGATAGCAATAGCTGAAGCCACGTTATCCGAATCCGAGGCATCATTGTACCATAAGACAAGGTTCTTGATCCGACCATGCTGATCCGCGAATTGGCGCTCTGGTGCCATTGTCTTCGAGTGGGCGTGACGTCGTCTAAGCGGTAAAAAAGATGGAGTAGATGCAGACTTGTTCTATTAGGTGAATATATAGAGTCGCAAGTGGGAATTAGATGAGGTACTACATAACGCTGTAATTATGTTGATCTATCACTGCTTAGTTGCTGATGATGTAACTGTAAGCGTCTGAGTATTGCAGTAATCCTAATTTGACATGGTGCTCGCTTATGGTAGTCGAGGAACGTCAGATACTGCGAGAAAGATCCGCTTTTACGGCACAAAGCAAAACCAAGAAACCAAAAGGATAAAGTTGCCTATGTTCAGATTGGGCCAAATTAGAAGTACTTTTCTGTGCTTCGATGTGAATACTGTACGGTTCATCGCACATTGCAGGCTAGAGTCCATTGCTGTTTTGTGCTATGTACAGCAAACCATACATAGAGATCCAACCACGTTTCCTTGTGCAGAGCTGTACAGTCACTATGCATCTATAGGTATAATGCATTATACTCATTGGTAAATGTATGCAGAAGTATATTATACACTGTATGTATGTACGACATTAAATAATACTTTACGCTAGCTCGTCTCCTCAGCTGTTCACAAATAGTACTATTCCAGTGGCAACTAAATAGTTAGGGGACTAAAAATAGCTTATAGTTGCTAAATAAGCAACGCCACGATGCGTTGAAGGTTCTATTATTAGCTTGATAGAAGACCTATCACGTTACCTTCTGACATGTAGCGCTGGGATGAGCACGCCTACATCTTTCGTTGTTTGGCAGTTACGTCTAATTATGATATATAAGAATCATACTGTAGTGCAAACGTCTTGTGATATTGTCTCAGTTATCAGTCACGATCGTTGCCCATGTTTTCCTTCCTTGGAAATGCGGTAACAAATATCAGCCTGATTCGGCGCCTTTATCATTACTACGAAGATAGCCGCTGCCAAGAAAGCCCCAGAAAGAAAAACGCGATAATGAAAGTCCAATCACACTGTCTGGCAGCCATCAATTTGAGGCGCAATCGCAAGGACAGGAAACACAAACTCCTAAAGCTTTACACTTATCAACTTGAAAAAAAGATAAAACAGCAGGAAAGGAAGCTAAGACGTCAGAAGGGGGAAATTGACTTGCATAGATTGAAATCCAAAGGTAGACGTTATGTGATGACGTAGATGGCTTAGCTTATTGATACTACATGTCAGCAACACCATGGTTCTATGCTTTGCTGGTCTCAGGGGGTCTGTGATTTACGACACGAGCCCCAAAATAATACAGTGTCATCATTCGCTACTGTATATAATACCTAACGGTATAATATCATAGAACTCAGATAATTAGTACTGTATTAAAAGTTTTCTCTGCCTGATGATACCCGCACTTTGCTAGCGACTGCATCTTGATGCCAAAGACTCCTGATACGCTATGGCATCAAAGCCAGAAACCATCGTCACAAAACGAGATAGAAGCAAGGAAAACTTCTCAAGAGCGGTTTGGCGACTGATGAAGCGTTGCGATCAAATGCATACGCGCTATGGTACAGATGTCTACGTTCTCTTCAAGAGGAAGTATCAACACTATGAGTATAATTCTTCACAGAGCACTTCATTCCCTACGCCGCTCGCGGAACTTGTGAGGTCCAATCCGCCCCGACGATTCCAAATACTGATAGTAGTTAACAGGAGATTACCTATCCAGTGCCTACGAGAAGAACTCCAGCACATTTCGATAATTCCAGATCGTCAGAAAGCCGTGAATAAGAGCTCGCTGCGGGTTTAGCTAAACTTGGAATCATTCTCTGGAGTGTATAGATTCCAGAATTATATAGAAGACGAAATTTTGGATAAATATTCACTAGGTTACAAAATAGTAAGATATTGTACATATTTTGCCCATACTCATTATGTAAATCAAGGCGCAATCACATTTCCTCCTCTATAATGCCTGCTCTTCGTCAGAGATATCATGGCTCCACTCAACTAAGTGATCTCCTTGACTGCGGCAATTGTTCCCTGCCCAGCATTTACACACGCATGGGTAGAGCGGCCCTAGACCAACGATTCACAAATGCAGCACCTTCTTCCACGTAAGGAGCGAGCTAGCCGTAGAATCAGTGCGCTTGATCGAATGTGTAAGGAGTCACGATTGATTAGGCTATTATAGCCCAGACTCTCGGGAATATTGCAGACACAGGGAAAGCATCTTGACCGACAGATCGACCACGGCGATGACGCTCGACGCGATGCCGAACGCGTCTGTCATTAAAACTGGTCACTACGTTCGCCTTCACGTCTACTAGGCGCAGTCTTCCTAATGTACACAGTACACGTCACCCGAGCCAACCCATAGCGTCGTCAAAATTATCGCAAGAAATTCGCATGGGCGAGGCGGGAGCTCTAGGTCTCTGAAGGAGGTAGTTGGGTATGGCTAAAACCATGCGACATTCTAGCGTGACGCATCTGTCATCCTGCCTACCCAATCAAGGATAGTGGCCTTTGTTATCGATTGCTTATCGATAACAGCTTCGTACGTGCAAGGTCATCAAAGGGAAGTGGGGCTACTATGTTTTTAGCCCTTGAGAGAAGGGCCATGATATCATGTTGTTCACGCGGGCAAAATGTTCTAGCTAACTGTAATCAAGTGCCATGAAACGTCCTCCCTTGTGTTACTGCACAGTGACCTGTAACCTGATTGTGGTACTAAGGCTTGGAAAGCTTGATAAATTTAGAGGCCTTGCACCTTGAGCAATAGTGCCTAACGCAGCGAGCCACCAACACAACGGTCGCGGCGTGACAAGTCGTGATATTCGGGAATGTAAGCTAGACTAAAATTCCATGATTTGTGACCGAGAGAGAACTGAGAGAAAGGTAGTTGAATTGTATACGTTCTGTTTCCCTGACCTGTGAACATATGAAACAGATCACTTGTTGCTTTCAATAATCTTTTGAAGACCTCTCAAGAGCTAGATAAATCGACACTGCCACCACTGCCCAGCAAACGATATCCAAACTTCTTTAACGGTGCCTTTAGAGCTTAGGCCGCATGAGGTTCCTCTGAACACCACCGCAAATAGTTCTTATATATTCATCTGAGTCGAAAGAGGCTGGCGGCTCTAGTGGTCGAAAGTCGTACGTGTAGTTAGTATATGGGCTGAAGACAGCGTTCATACCGCTCACGATCCTCCACGACCTCTTCGCTGCTTTCTCCCCCGTCATGTTACCCTTCAAGCGGTTGGAAATTGCGTGCAGGTGGAGGGGGAAGTAATGGTGAAGGAACTGGTAGAATTGTAAAGCGTGCCCTTGAGGACCAATATATTGGAAGGACCCTTTGAAGAATATTTCCAGTAGTCTGCAAGCTTCTCCCAAGGTGAGAGATCTCTCCTTTGTCGAAACCGAAAATACAATACGGGCTTTTGGTCTCTCAATGTCTTCACAGCTTGTACGGAAAGCCTCGCGGATAAGACACCCTGCGACTACATCGACGGGCACGATGTCCAGCTTGGCATTTGGCCGCCCGTCAATGACTCGAAGAACACCACTGCCGAAGCCGAGAACTAAGCCTCCAAACGCTGCCTTACTATCGATCCATCCAGGCATTGGGTGCTCTAGCGCGGCACAAATGATGCTTGGTCGAACAATAGTGACAGGAAGTGAGCCCTTTGTCTCGCAAATCAGATGTTCGGCGAGGCACTTTGAAAGACTGTATATATTTGGATGTCCAGTGACAGCGATGGCTTTCTGTTTCCCAATGACACCGGCCTTCAGCTCATTGATCAATCTGCTAGCCGACCGTGGTAGGTCGACCAAGCTCTCATAGATAGGACCTTCTTGAGGTGGAGTCACGTAAGCGGTGCTCGTGACGACAAGCCGTTGAAGTTTATCGCAATCCTTCGAAAGTGATAGCATATTACGTGAACTATCGATGTTGGAAGAGATGGCATCTGAAACCTCGCTATCGAACTTGATGCAGGCAGCAGTATGAATGATGTGAGTGACAACATTGCAGATCTGACTGTATTCATTGTCTCCCAGACCGCACCGGAAACTTGCCAAGTCAGCCTCCATAACTTGGACGGATTCAACCCAGTTCGTCGGTAGAAGGCTGAAACATGGGGACGAAGATATCTTTTGTGCAAAACGAGCCTTGGCATTCAACGGGCCTTTCTTGCGTATGAGTAGGATGACTCGCTGGATGTCGTCGGTTGCACGAAGCCGCAAGAGCTCCTCGACAACTACTTTCCCAAGGAACCCAGTGGCTCCAGTGACAAGAACAATCTTATGGGATGGCATGGCAAGTAGTTCAAATCGAATAGTGGCAGATTTAATTGGATTTCTGTCATGGAGAATGAAAGCTTCGGCCTTCCGGAGCCAGTAGTCACACCGGCTCTTATAGACCCCATCGGCCCATTCTTCACGCTTCTCCACCTTTGCCGACTAAACACATCAGTCCCAATATTATATTGTATACATTGGATGACCCCCTCATAATCGAGTCGTTCACCATGCGTGTTTCTGCCTTCAAAGGGACTCCTGGAGCTGATGGGACATGTACCATTTATTTCCCAACACCTTGTGAGCTTATTAAAGGGTATTTGTTATTAGAAGTATGTATAACACATTAGAAGTGAAGCACCTCAGTGGAACTTTACAGTACACTCGCCTATGTGACTACCAGATTCGGCCCCGTAAGCTTCTCCCAGATTCAGCATGCCCGAGCATTGAGACCCCCAAATGCTCTCGGGGCTGAAATAGGACAGTGGTCATACTACTCATAGCCATACAACTATTACAGCTGAGCGATTTTTGGCTATTCTCCCCAAAATTCATAATGCTCGCTTACTCGCTGGAACTGTAGTACGATATTGTATCTTACTGCGGTCCGACTAGTTGTGTAAATCTTAGAACTAAGTGCCATACTGTACAGTAATGCAGAGCTAGATGCTGTGGTTTTTCAGTACTGACATAAAAGCCCACCCTACACACGACAAGACTCCAGCTCACCTAGTGGCTCCCCCCCTAACATACACAATGCAATTTTTACACAAATCAAATACCCCGAGGACTCTTATTTGGCTGAAGAAAATCTTTTGCCAATTAGATACAGAAGTGTACAATTTTATGACTAGATTCGTGCTCAAAAACGATGATTGGATCAGGCATGTTTTGGCAATTCACAATCCACATGGCGTACAGCCGCTCCCTAGCGTGGTCGGCGCCGATATCAAGCGAGTTTTAGAAGGTAGAGCGAACGGCGCATACTTGGCTCTTTTGGTTCATGACTGGTCTGGGAAATGCTGTGCGACTACAGAAAGACTTTTCTTGTCCCTACGAGATTATGTGTACGATAATGCTACGTCTGAGGTTTTCTTCATTGAGACCGGCATCACTTTACACATCGGCGATGTAGTGCAAGCGGGACAGTGGGTCACTATGCAGGACCCTAGCAGACTGTTTCAAGTCCACGACGGTCATTTCATTACCCGGATACTATATTGCGGAGATGATAGTCTTTATGAGCTGGGACCAGAGTCAATTCGCACCATTGGAGCTAACATGTTGGCTCAACCGCAAGAAGCTACCGCCGTTTGCTCGGTACGAGTTTTCGCTAGACACGGCAAATCAGTTGACCGTGTGTTCATTCGACCGGGCGAATGTAGGAGGGTTATACATGAAGGTGCTCCTGGATGGAGAATCGTGGCTTGACTGTCCTGCAGAATCAAACGGAGGCCATCAGGAAGAAAGCCTCCATAACTGGAAAGGGTTTGACTCAGAAAGGATTCAAAAGCACGAAGGTTCCCGAGCTTTTGTACAGTTTCAATTCACTTTA
>JAAVUB010000237.1:0-95643 GCA_014898885.1 Fusarium lyarnte (nom. inval.)
GGTAAAGTTAGGCTTGTTAATTAACCAATGTTTTTTATTATTACTAAATAATAAAGTATATTTAATCGCCTTATAAAAAGGGCTTATATATATAAGATACTAAATATATAAATATATAAATATACATATAAGCTAGTTTAAAATATAATAATTAATGAAATCTTTAATTGCTTTTAATAGGCTGCTGTAATGTTTATTTAAATCTCTAATTCTTTTTAGTTATTAAGAACAAATACACCCTTCTACAGTTCCAGCCAGAAACCCGTTATCAGGCAGTTTAATGTCACCTTTAATGCCCTTCATACTATAAGAGCTTACAGCAGGACACCAAACGGCATTCTCTCCAGTAAAACAACCCCATTACCATCATATCATACAGCATTGCATACCCATCATGTCCCAATACGCCGCCACAGCAAGGACCCTCTCCAGAGCCCCTCTCGCAGGAAAGGCCTTCTCCTCCGCCCTCCCAACTCTCGGTAGGGCAGCACCCCCATACCAATCCAAGTGGAAGCGAACAGCTCCTGTGCCGCTTTCGGGAGAAAACTTTCTCGATGTTTTGTTCAACCGGACTCCGGTGATCAAGCAGCCTGGTTTCCTTGGTCGTGAAGAATGCTTTGCTCATGAGAAGGCGTTGAGCCATAGGATTGCGCCGTATAGGTATTACACTGGGCCCCTTTTGCAGAGGGTTGGGTGTGCGCAGTTTGAGTACCAGGCACAGGCTGCTGCTGACTTTGAGAATCGCAAGAATGGTATGTGAGAGTTACTTCTTGTTACTGTATAAGGTGATCTGACAGTTGTCATCGATAGAAAAGGAAGAGTACTTCAAGGTTGCACAGTCTCTGAGTGGGCTTCACCAAGAAGTTGCAGACCAGACAGGAATCAATGCTTGGGAGAAAGTCATCGGAACCCTTCGGGCATTGCTGCCCGACTACGAGATTATTCGTGCATCAGAAGGGCCGGGCAAGACATACTTCTCAGGCAACTTCCGTGCTCTGAATGATTCCACTTGTCTTCACTGCGACTGGACACCGTATGATGCAGCCACTGAAGATTGGATCATCAACCAGGTACGTCCACTCACCAGCGATCTCAATGGCGAACCATGCATCTTTCAGAGGATTTTGAAAACTAACCCGTTCGTCAGGTCACTCATCAGGCTGTATTCAACTTGTATATGGCACCCGTCAAAGGTGGCAGGACTTGGGTCCATGACGTTGAGTGGAGTGAAGAGTGCCTCAACTTTAGAGATCCCGACACTTATGGTTATCGTGATGAAATTATCCACGGCCGTCAAAATGTCGTAGTCAAGCCGGAAGTTGGCGATCTGTGGTTCTTCAACTCAAGGAACATGCATCAGGTTGAAAAGGTAGAGCCGGAGCCTTGCCCCGAACTTGGCCTGCCGTACAGACCACGACTATGCCTTAGCAGCTTCATTGGACTTCTACCTGAGCACAAGACTGGAGGCCGTCCTCGTTTGATACTGTGGTCGTGAAGCCTTAAAGAGGGAGTGAGTTGAGGACCTAGATAGTGTTGATACTAGTGAACTATTAGACCGTTTTGATGAACACAAACAGCTATTCTAACAAGGTTATAACATGCTTCATAGTGGAAACCATTGCATTCCAGTAGCCCATGACGTAACTGAAGTACTCATAGTTCTACTGTTGCGTGGCCTTATCGAATCCTGATGAATCAAGCCTGAGATGCAAGACTCTGTTCAAACACCTCAACTTTAGCCAGTGCCTCCTCCATCTTAGCACATATCAGACGAGGATCTTCAAGCCCAACACTGATCCGGATAACGTGCTTCGGAAGATCGTACTTTTCGAACTTCTCCTGCGTATTGTATGCCGCCAGTTGGACAAACGGAATCGCAAGGGTGAAGTTTGTCCCAAAGCTCGAGCCTTTGCAAACATCCAAATTGTCGTAAAAGTGCCGAGCAGACTCCGGGTTGCGAAACAACACACTGAACACATTGCCATATCCTCCGTTCTTTCGCCGGTGCCTTTCGTAGTTCTGGATTGTCCCAGATCGAGATGGATGATTGACGCGGGCGACTGAAGGGTGCTTTTCGAAACAATCTATGACGATCTCGGTACTCTTATTGGCTCTCTCCACCCTTTCAAACATGTTGATTGAGTTTTGCTTGAGTACTGCGAGATCTGTGGGGAAGCACGTCGTAATCGGACACCGACATCTGAGGGCGTAATGCAGCTCGTCATAATGGCGAAAATTAGGATTGACGATGACGCTAGACCAGGGCTTGTGTCAGCAGCGGGTGTTGTCGAGCCTGAGAGTTTGGTACGGGGCCACAGACCTTCCTCCTGTCACGTTTGCTGCACCGCTGAACATCTTGGTCAGACTAGTCGTAATGATATCGACGTAGGGCACGAGGTCGACGTTGCCGAAGTTGGCAACTGTTTCATCACAAATAACAATGAGGTTGTACTCATTTGCCAACTCTCGAATTCTGCGGAGGTTGGGCGAAGTGAGCTTGATATTGCTCGGCAGCTCGCAGAAGACAGCCAAAATGTTGTCGTTAGTCTTCAATTCAGACGCAAGCTGATCTAACTCTTCTTCATTGCCCAACCTGAGGGGTAAGACGCCTTGCCAGGTACCCTGAACAAGATTTTCGATGTCTCAGGATAGATCCACCTGCAAAGAAAAATGGTTATCAAGAATTACCCCTTTCAATTGGGTTAGAGTTAGGATTACTGACCCGAAGGCCACAGCGAAGCTATCCGGGTTGTTAACCGCGATCATCTCTGCGGCGTTGTAAATTGCGTTCATGCCGCTGGGAAAGATAAACACATCTTTGGCCTGGATTTGCTTTAGGGCATCCGAAGTAGTAGTCAACTGAGCAATGTGAGCTTTTAGGTCTTCAAGGTCCTTTGGGGCACGCTGGATCCAGGGTTCAGATGATCGATCGGGAGAGGGTGTTTCTGCAGTTACGGGTTTGACATCAGGAGAATCCGAGATGGCTTCGTCAAAATACTTCAAGCAATACTCGGCGTGACGTGTGGTGATGCCGGTGCCAAAGTTCACCCAATACCCCCTTACATATGCCTTAAATTCGGGGGTGACGAACAACGCCGAGAAATCAAGGTAATCATGGTTCGCTGACACTGGCGAGAAGAAGCGGATGTGACGAACTACAGCATTCTTTGTCTGCAGCTGTGCGACGTAGTCGCTGGCGTCATCGGCAGACGGAAAGATGAAGCAGGCTAGGTCGTTCGAATCGAAATTTAACCGTTCTCTGACACGTTCGATGAGGGATCGCACGGGCTTGCAGAAGAAGAATCTTTTGACACCGTCAGATGTGAGAAAGAGTCGTTCTTGCCGGCCACAACGCACATACCTTGGGTAGCTGTAGTCAATTCTCTCCAAGACCTTCTTGTCTGCGCTCGCAAGGCCAACGACGGACTCCCAGGTTGGGAGCGAAGAGCTAACTGCCTAGCAAGTGTCAGCACAGTTGGCGGCGACCATCGAGGACACTGGCTGACATGAGGTGTTCCCGGCGGATGAATATGCGCTTCGTCCAAGGGGAGTGCTCGGAGGGAATCTGGGTAGACCCAATTCCTGGCAGCATTAGTGTCGCTCATCGTGACCATAGAGAAAATAAATAGTCCCCTATGATGACTGACACCTCTGTGAGCAAGGAAAATCGAGACTTGAAGAGAGGACACTGAAATAAACTTAGTAGAGAGTTCCCTAAGCATAGGTAAGGTAGGCTAAGATTGAGGTACCTAAATAAACTTTAACCCTTAGGATAGACTTCCTAAGTTTTCGTCCCCTAGCCAGAGAGATTAAGGCAGGAGGTACGGGAGGGTCAGGCTCCGTTGGGGAGATTGCTCCTTCTGAAAGGCGTCGAGTAACGTAATTCTGGAGGAAATCACAAGGGGAAGGTCCAATGTCTGACATGAGAGGGGGCTAAGCAGAAGGTTACGCTGCCCCTCCATCACTGTGATACCAAACGTAATATCGTAACACCAACTTTAGTAATTTATTACAAGGAATTTTAAGAAGAGAATGATATTATGCCTTAGAAACGAGGACCTGAGCTTTTTTGCCTATCTTGACCACTCTAGGGAGGCAAGGAAACTTAGGACTTCGATCCTAAGTAAGAAAAGACTTAGGTATATTTGGTATAAGCTTAGGATATTTTTTGTTGAGTTTATTCTACTATCCTACATTAAGGTCTAATATTTTCGTGCCCCTCGAGGCCACTAAACGTAACACCCCTGGCGTTCGGTCTTTTCACAGAATTTGAAAGCAGGTACACAGTTCCTCGGTATGACCATCACAGAGGAGGCTGTATCTCACCATTGACGGTAACTAATCTCCTGAGATTTCTAAGTAGTTCTTTTGTTATGACATGCCAAACCATTGCCTGTACTACAAAGAGTGGTCAACAAACCGAATAACCTTTTGGCCCGTCCTACTCAGCTCAAACCCAAGAACATCATTTACAAAAGTGATCTTGAATTTATGCTCATTCGAAACACTGACATCGAGACATGCCCTCAGACGGTCCAAAAGGCGCTGCAACTGCACAGTACCCTCCGAGCTCTGGCCGCTTAGCAGACGAATCTCTAGCGAGATTTCTTGTGACGGTTGCATCTTGTCCAGTATCACCTGCCACAAAAGAACTCCCGACATGGGATCAAATAAGATGTCATTGAGTTTGTCGAACTGAAAGTCGCATCCATCCCACATGAAACTGAAGCGATGGTCGCGGCCCCGCAGGCGAAGAATGCGATAATGACACAAATCATGTTTGGTAATGCGACCGACGGCCTTCTTAGGTAAAGGATGAAGGGAGCCGATGTCGCCAGTTATGTAGCGTACCACAGGGTGGCACAGACGTGTCAGTACCGTTTGTGCAATGACACCTGCTTCTCCGTCTGGCAGTGTTTCAGGGATCCCGTCGCTTTCACTGGCCATACACGACAGAGGGAGGATCTCAATGACCGTCATCCGCATATCAATAACGAAGTCATTAGAGTTCGAGGAAGGGTCAAGATCCACGAGAAAAGGGCTACTTGCTCCATAAGGCCCAGCCTCTGCACTTCCGATTAGGGAGTATATGGCTACCGGACCAAGCGCTTTGTAGATTTGCCCTCTTTGCATAATGGAAAGCCCTTCGGATGTGTAGATCACCTTTCTGATCTTGATCCTCTTCTTCATGTCTGACATGTCTGACATGGTTGATATCTGGTGGGCAATTGATATGATCTGACTGCTGTCGCCGGTGAGGACGTTGACGTTGAAGTCTTGCAGTATCTGTACCACAGTAGCAGGTGGACATTGGTGCCCAGCAGCTAGCACAGAAGCTCCAGCATTTTCCAATATCTCCAAAGTTAGGTCAAGTGATCTAAGAGCATGTAAGCGTCTTGACTTGGCTGATAGCAATGCGATGACATACCTGTACAAGCTGCCGCCATGATGGGTCGACAAGACCCAGTCCCCACGTTCAATGATGCCGAGTCTCTTGAGAAACTCTCCAAAGTGAGCTCTATGTCGACGGTTCTCAAGCGCATCGGTTGCAAAGAACAAAGGCTTCGATACTCCTCCTCCTCCGCCAGTCACACTGGTGTATACATTATGGCGATATGTGTTCCTCGGGTTGGTGTCGTTGATAAGTCGCTCAACCACGGTATACCTGATTCAGTGAGAAAATGTCCGAAAGAGGCCCAAGACACATACAAGTCACTTTTCCGCAGCAGTGGCCATGCCGTTAGATCAAACTGTTCAAATTTCTGTGCTGCTTCGTCTCTAGCAACCCGAATGGCATCTTCATCTGGTGGATACTGAGCTGAGGAGTAGAACGGGTGCATTCGTGCAACAACAAGCACGTCTGCCAACGAATATGTCGGGCTGGGAGACATCCTGTATTTTAGCTGTGGGTATCGACGACTGTTTGTGTCAAGGTAATCACTGTGGTCGCTTCCCAATTAAATTGGGAAGCATGAAAAGATTCCAGTGACTGTTAATCTTACATGCGGTGATCAAGGAGTTGGAAAGCGTGATTTATGATGGTATCGGCTAAAATTCCCTTCGAATTTCACATACGGTTGGCATGACTTGAGCTGTCAAATGTCTCGGGCAGAGGCTGTCCCGAGACACGGCTGAGTCCGCGTTTTCGTCATGCTCTGATCCGACATTGAGACATACGTGAGTGCCCAACAGCCCCACGAGAATCATTGGGCTAGTGCATGTCTTGTGTCACGATAAGCAAGAGAATCAACGTAAAAGTAGTGCGGGGAACTGTTCTAAATTTCCCGAGAGGTTGAATACGGAAAAGGTCATTGGCACATCAACCGGCCCCTCCTTAGCTAGGAGCGGGTTTGTCTCATGCAAGCCTCGAGACCTGACTCGTACTGATGTTCGCTTTGCATAGGAACCTATTCTTAGCTTACAGAGAGTTTTCGGATGGCTTGCATGATGAAGAGTCACTATCTAGTGATAGGCATACCGCGATCAGGGCAACCTGGAAAGACCTTGATTTAGAAAGAGTATTTGTTTCAGCCCCATTTGAACGATTGGTTCGCCATGCCCTTTCCTGCTCTAGCTATCATGATTGGAGATATTGAATGGTTGTGCATCCCATCTCACCCTTCGAAGGTGGCGCTCTGGATCCTTGATTACATTCCGCGCATGCATCCATCGGCGGTTATCCATCAAGATAATTGACCCCTTTGGCAGGTCCGACGACCTCAGATGCACGGTTGAGGACGCCTGTACTTCACGTCGCACTAACACATCACTCAGCTCCTCCAATGCCTTTGCACCTCGAGTAGTCAGTGGCGCAATAATGTCGTGTCTGTAGCGAATAATGGTCGAGTGTGCATCTGGGGCAAGAATACTGCCAGTAATAAATGATTTCGCGGGGTCTTTGATGAACTCGGGTGGGATTTCCATCCGAAACTCGGGTGCCATCAAGGCTTTTCGTGTTTCCGGTGATAGAAACCCAATGAGGCTAGCTACGTTCATCACAGACAGTGTGCCACCTCCATACCGATCATGTTGTAGGACCTGGAGCGCGAAGTATCTCGGCAGTGGATCCTCATAGCTACAGTCGGTGTGCCATGAAAACTCACTCATAGTTTCGGACCGAGCATGATGAGCTCCTGTATGACCGACTGGTTTAGGCCTCACATCCCAAAACCAGCCTCTTGTCGCACTGTGGGCAATTGGCAAGTGATGACCGTGTTGTTTGTGCATACTCAGGATAAGATCCCGAAGGTAATCGCATGAATCATCAGGAAAGCCCAGGCGGATCTTGAGCAGACCAGAAGCCTGAAGCTCTACTGCAACTTCGGAAACATGTTTAGGATCACGAGCCCAAGAGATATGCGGTGCATCAAGAACCTGAGGACTGTGCTGTAGTGTGCCATGGGACCGAATGAAATGGTGAGGATATGTCGGCCAAATGGTGCCGAATCTTGTAAGACGCGATAGTCCATGCATCGTAGCAAAAGACGTAGCAGGATGGGTGATGGAACAGTATCTCGAGGTAACAGAGCCGTTCGAGGAAATTGAGTTTATTATCGACGGTAATCGAAGTACGTACCAGAATGACCGCTCTGTAACTCTAACTAAACCTGACTATTTTAGGGCCGCTCCAAATTTAATTGTGGCTTTATTGTCTCAGAATACAGTTACACCTATCGTGATTTTCATGTTGACACTTGAAGGCTTATGAGGAAAGCCGACTCGGTCTACAGGAGGTTCTTTTCTTCAGCATAAATAAGTTTAGGTTGTGTCATCCACCTTCTTGGTAGGCTGGACTCACATCAAGAAGTTTATTTGTCTACTATGCAAACTGAACAGCTCACGCAAGTTCACATCGGGGATGTTCATGGAGAGACCCGGCTCATTTCGCAACAGACCTTCGATGTAGCATCCTTCTCTAGTGAGGAAGCTCGGTTCCAGGAAAGGCTCCTGAACCTATGCCCTGCAAATCTCTGGCCCAAGGCTTCGTACACGACAGGATGTCCGCGACCTGTACTAGTGGGTCGACATCATCAGGAGCAGCTGAAGGGTCTTCATGAGGCTTTGACAGTAGCCATCACGGATGTTGTGCAACGCTGGTGGAGTGACGAAGACTCACGGTTCCCAGGACGCATGCCGCTCGAAAACAAAGAGGAGGAGCTGCTGCAAGTGAGTCAACACATTTCCATTTGAGACATGAAGGAGAGAAGGCGGCGATAGCTGACACGTCATATAGTGGATCGAAGGCCAGGTCACGATCGGAAACCTACCGCAGTTCTCGCAGTGTCGGGGATCATGGCGTCCAGACTTTCTCGTGGAGGACAACGGCGAGCGCGAAGAGAACTACTGCATCACGGAGATCAATGCGCGTTTCTCCTTCAACGGATTCATGCACGAGGCCTATGGCCAAGCGGCAACCAACGAGAGCTTGGAGAGCGCGGAGACGGGGCTTATGCCCGCAACTGAACCGGAGACGGTAAGATAATGATCATGCACCTCTCATCTATTTGTTTTGACGTCATCAGATACTGGAAGGACTATTCAGATTGTTCGATCCCGAATATCCACTCCATCTTCTGAAAGGTTCCGAAAAGGGCATCGACATCCACATGTTCATCAATGCCGTCTGGCATCGCTTCGGCGTAAAGCCACGGCTCATCGCGCCCGCCGATCTCAGACTATTCCCGGATGCACGTAGCAAAAGCGGGTTCCGGCTGTGCTGCCTCATACACGATCGCGACGGCCAGGTACCCAATACCTGGAGATTTGTATCTCCACATGGTGAGACCTGCGAAGAGATACATCAAGTTGGGCTTGAGTTACATCAGCGGGAACTCCTCACTCTGGAGCCGGAAATGCTACGGCAAATTAGCCTGCGGTGTTTCAATGATATGCGAACTATACTTCTCGTACACGACAAGCGGATGTTGGGCGTTGTGAGACAGGAGATTCCGCAGCTACTGGCGCGGGGGGTAGTCACCGCAGTTCAAGCCGAAGCTTTACGTGTCGGTATCGTGGAGACAATAATTCCTGGTTCGGAGGAGCTGAAAGATTTGCTGCAAGTGTCCCTTACTTGTCCCGACTTGAGACACGGTTACATCCTCAAACCGATCCGCAGTGGCAAAGGGAATGGCATCATTTTCGGAGACGATGTCACGGCATCCGAATGGACATCTCTTCTCCAAGCTCTCTCACCGCCAGGTGAGATTTCAGCGGAACTGTGCGTGGTACAGAGACGTATCATTCCGCGTACGTACGGTCTTGTACTGCGTGCTTCAGAAGGAGCCGTTCGATATCCTTTGGTGGGTACATATCACGCCACGAACGGGAGGTTGCTCGGGCTTGGCAATTGGCGAGCGAGTGCAAGCCGAATTGTTGCTGTAGCCTCTGGAGGATCTTGGATTTGTTCGGTCATTAAAGGAAGGGACAGCAGTTGTCAAGAATGAAGCTATAAGAAATTTGTAAATTCATATTTATTTCAACTCTACTCACTGTGTTCTTCTGGTACCTCATTATATAACTAATAAAGGTCATCGATCTGTTTTGCGTTCATAAATGGCTCTTAATCATCAGCCTTTTAGATAATTTCAACCTCTTTGCCAGAAGTCAGCCATTTAATCTTATCCACCAACCCTCCGGAGCTGAAACTCTCTTCCAAGGCCTTGCGATCCTGAGTAAAGTGCGTCCACGACTCGAAATGCATAGGGACTAACACATCAGCCTGTAAAACCTCCATCATCTTCACAGCATCTCCACCTCCCATCGTGATCTGTACGAAACCAGTCGTGCTCTTTGGACTTGGTAGCATTGCCTGCCCAAGGTTTGTGAGTGCAACCACGACGTGAAATTCCTCACGAAGCTTCCTGAACTCGTTCTCAATGAATACAGTATCGCCAGTGAAGTAAACCACATTTGGGCGACCATCCAAGCTCGTACCGAAGGACTCTTTGTGCAAGAGAAAGCCTGTCACTTGGCCGCCTGGGACGTGGACGCAAGGAACACCAGTAATGCTCCATTCTTCGCCTCCAAGCTGAAACTTCAAGGTTTGCCACGGCTCAATAGCGCATGTACCAGGATGGTCAGACAGATTCTTTGCACCGTCTGGCGTAGTAATGACTCTCCGGCCAATGAGGAGTTGACGACCCGTCTCATCCAGATTGTCAATGTGGTCTTCATGACTGAGCAAAACGCAGTCGATGATGGGGAGCTGCTTGATTGAGATTGCGGGACTTTCTTGGAGCGTAAGGAAGAATTCGCCCGGCTTCAAACCAGCCACGTGTGAGCGGTCATGGCTTTGGGGAGCTTCGTCGAATATGGGATCAGTAATGAACTTGACACCATCGATATCTACAATCGCAGTTGCAGTTGTAATGTGAGTGATGGTGACTTTGCTGTTGAAGTTCTCAGGAATCGCCATTTTGTTACTATTTTGCATTGTGGTGAACAGATTTGTAAGTTGGAAGTGATGCGGCCGGCTCGGTTCAACGAGGCCGATTCCAGCTCGCAGCTACGTCAGATATACGACAAGCCAGGCCCGATGCCGTTATCCATTTATCAGCTAGCTGATAAATTAAACCCCGAGTAAAATACCGTTTCTTTGACTACGATACTGTAATAATTGGGAGTGTCGGGCATGTTGGTAATTCTTCCGTCTCAAGTTGGATGTAGCTCACGGACCTCTTTCAAAAAAGCGGATCTAAGCTACACTCAAAGCCGAGCTTGAGATTCGGGATGAATTACTTAATAATTTACGTACATCAAAACTCTCCATGAGAGGTTTGAAAGCAGACAATGTCTCGAAGATCGTAGCTCGTGTATTAAATGAAATTACCAGCAACTAAATCAGATCCTTTGAGTTCAGTAGTGCGACACCATTGTCGCCGCTGACAGGACCATTCTCATCACCAAAAATACTCTTATGTAAGAATCCCGAGCACCTAAAGACGGAATATCTGATTACTCTTCAGGCTTACGGCCCCAGACAACTCGCTGCTTGTAATAAGGATGATGCTTGCCAGAGTGAATCTCCCTCCGAGCATGCGCAAGGAAGACATGAATTTCCGACTCAGTCCAACCGATGGTATTAGCGACAAAAAGTACAAAGCCTTCGGGATCGGCAAGGAACGCAAGCTTGCCGAACTGGCCGAGCTCTTTCAGCTCTGGATCTTTGGGCCAGCCGCCAATCGGAGTCTGTAGTCGCATGTTATTAGCCCCCGTCCACGTCTCCAAACATGGATTACTTACCTTGTACTCGAATTGCTGGATGTCAACAAAGCCAGCAGCTTCCATGGCTTTCCTCTGCAACTCTTCTTCATATATACTGAAGCTCACACCTAGCTTCTTGGCTCCCTCGATGAACAGTTTACCCCACTGGCCCAGTGCAGAACTCTCCTTCACGGTATCGTCGTCGCTGGTGATGATGCCCGACGGCTCGAAACTCTCGACCCAACCACCCGGCTTGCAGGTCTTGTAGGCCTCACGGAAGAATTTATACCAATCGGGGATACTGCCGATAAGCCAGCGGATATGAATGTAGTCAGCTGATTCGGGTGCAAATGTCCACTCTTGGGTACAGTCTTCGATCTCACTGAAAACATGTCAATATGCGTAATGGGGAGTGTTGACTTGCCTCAGAAGACTCACAATTGCAGGTTCGGTGGGACCCAAGAGGGCTGAATTGGCGACACATCAGTGCCGATAACCTCGACGTTGGGATATTCGTCGGCGAAATCTCTGCCTGCGGTCAGTGTGCGTCATCAAGTTTACAGTCTGGAGACCTACAGAGCCCAGATACCTAAATGGCATGTCAGCTAAGCAGAGAATAATCGAAATCTGTTTCACTTACCAGTGCCTGTTCCAATATCAATCGCTTTCTTTTTACATCTGTCAGTTTTCAAAGGTGTCTGATAGGTTTTCCATGCACGACCTACTGTGATTTTCTCAGTGTCGAGAGGCGCGAGGTGCGTCTTTCCTCCAATGCCCAGAGTCAAACAGTGGTGGCTAAGGTAGTATGAAATTAGTTGTCGTTCTAGACATAAATTGCGGCTTAGCCTACTTGATGTCGAGCAGTTCACTTTGTTTTTCATCGTTCGCAGCCCTATTTGAGTGAGCCTTGGTTCATGATGCCCTTAGACAGGGATATCCTACCAGTACTGGGAACTGCCAATTTCCCGATGATATGTCCTCCCATGAAGCTTGCGGTATTCGAAAATACTAGAAGTTACTGAATCTGTCGAGGAAGCGAGACTTTCTTCGCTCAGCGAATGAGCATCGTCGTCTGCGTTCACGTCCTCCTCCTTGGATTAAGTCAGTACATTATGCATATAAGCGACCAACGTAAAACCCATAAGCATGTTGGTTTGTGGTATTTATCTCACCTCGGCAAGCTGCTGCCAATGCGTCGGTTCCAGAATGCCGGTATCCCCAACATTCGCCTGCGCATGCTGAGGGGGACTTTTTGAGGGGCTCTTTGAGGGACTTTTAGCAGTCTTCTTGGCAGGACTGTTTTCGCTTTTCGGGCTTGTCGCAGCCGCTGGCGGTGTCGACATTTTCAGTCCTTGTATCTTGTTGCAAAGACCTTGTTCGTTGGGTACTTTTAGCTTTCGGGAGCTTATATAGCGCAGAGTCTATGTGGGAAAAAGAGAAAACCGAAAAACAATCTGGGAATTTTCGGTCGGGGGAAATAATGATAAGATAAATCGTTCTACTCCATATTTGGGGGGGTTCGGCGAATTATAGTAACGAGACTTGGTGGTAGACGAACGAATGAGATGCTTGGCCCAGGGTCATTAGTTGATCAGCATGAGGAGACGTGTCAGTTCGTGCAGGGTTCGAGGTGGGGGGACAGGCATCGTTTTAATGGTAGAAAATCTGCTAAAGACATGGTCAAATCATATCATCCTTGAAGTTGCTTTCAACAAGGCCGGTACTCAGCTATATTTGACGCAAGCTTGAGATCTCTCATTCCCAGACTTTGTATCTGACCTTTTTTAGAACGAGCTTCTCATTATGATGCCCACCTGAGCTATGATAACTTAATTTACATGGATACCATAACACTAGCCCGATAGGGCATGGCATGAACCCCCCAAAAACGACCCTGGGCAGCAAGATTCGCCGATGTAGCGAAGAGGAGTCAATGGTACGTTGATACACCGATGATGTGATTGTTTGCATCAAGACGATGACCAGTGCGCTGGGGGGGCCAGCAAATAGATCCTCAATCTGAAAAACACCCTTGTCTTATAGCTGACCATCAACGCCTGCTAAGAGTTCCTCCTCCCATTCATCATCGCGCGTGTCCCATTCAGCAGGAGGTCCCATACCATCATCGCCATGAAACCAATACCCTTCCCCAAGTCTTGCCTCGCAGGTAATCCCCTTTGTCTGAAGAAATCTCATAAACCGACCTCCAGGTACATCTCCGATTGGCTCACCACGCTCCTTTGATCCAACAACAATTCCCTTCAGGTAGACGCGCTTTAATACAGGGAATTGTCTTTCCGACAGGATCTTCTCAAGCATGTCCATCAGCCTCTCGCTACCGAGGCCGTCTTGGTCACTTCGGAAGAATCCCTCTGCATCATCGACAGCTCCGTCTCCATGCTCTATCCCAAGCTGCTGCTCTACCGAAAGTGTCTCGAGTGTTTTACATGAGGATTGTAAAATATTCTCCCAATCTCTATGGGCGGAGACCTCGGCACTTGTTGACCAGAAATAGCTGACCATTCTTGCGGATAGGTTACTCTGTGATGGTTGACAGAGATGTAAATGTCGTAGTCGTGGCAATTTCAATGACGTCGCATCCTTATGAAATGGTAAGAAGCCGGATAAGGGTCTAGGTATGACAGCCCATCCCCAGAGTCTACCATACGTAGGATCGTCGGGTGGACAGTATATATCTTCAGGCAAGCGTGTAAAATCGTCCTCCATAGTCGCTCTTGATTCTATGGGTTTGTCAAGTAGTCCGAGCTCTAGTCGCTCGACGGTTGAGCTAGACTCCAATATCCATTTGACGACGTCCGTAGGTATAGAGCCATCAAGCTTTACATAACAGAGCTTCGAAAGGGGAGGAGCAGATGAGCGGAATGATCTATGCTCATCTTGGTCGAAATAAGATGAGTCGCCATATAGCTCAAGAGCCCTGACCTTGGTGAAATACGGTAAAATTTGCCAAAAGTCTATCTTGGACCGAACAACCGTGCAGATAGACTCAACTCGTGAACACAGTTGTTTCAGACGGCCGATGTCCTCAAACAAAAGATGCTGCAACATCTCAAAGAACTTTTCGGCCTTGCATTGTCCTGAGTACTCACTGCCCCAGTAGTAAAATCGTTGTGATGCAGATATCATGGGCGAGGGCTGTTTCAAGTCGCAAGCCTCGTGGAATGTATGATGATGGAACTCGATATTGGTCCATAATAGGGGCTCAGCAAGTCTATTGAGTCTTTTACAGGCTCGGGATAGCTGGGTAAGTTGGTGCGCTGTGGCATTGGTGACGATAATGCTGACAATCTCATCAGGTAGGGAATCCATTGCTGCTGGGCGTCGTGAGCGAGGGCTAACAGCAACAGAAGATTATGAGAAGAAAGGATGAAAGGAAAGAGAAAATATTATAGATATTTATCAACAGTTGAGAGCATGACGATAATGAAACAAGTCAAAGCTCAGGCGGCAAATGACTCAGACCGGGAGGTGATGTCGCTCTGCATTAATTAATTGAAGGACCTGCAGCCCCGCAATCAAGGCTGAAGCTTGGGCGACGATAAACTGTTAGGTACGTACCCTAGAGTCGTGGTCAACCACGATTCCAGAGAACAACACCTTGGAAAACGTTCCATTGCTTATAAGAGAGGGAGGATTGGTTTAGAACATCCAATTCTAACAGCTTTGACTCTAAGCTGCATCGGTAATATTCGCCGGATCATAGAGCTCGGTATATCTCGTACCTGCGTCGAATGAGGCTGGTGTAAAGAGATTGATCGCCGTAGGCAACGTCGTTGACACGACCAACGAAGAAGCTGTAAACGTCTTTCCTGTTGTAGCTGTAAAAGAAATTATGGTTAAGCACCTTAAGCCTCTCGAGTAGCCGGGTCGGTCTTGGAATGAAGTCATCATAAGCTTAGGGCCAAGTTTACCGCTATTGCCCGTTGTGGTGTTAATCAAGCTGTCATTGGCATTCTCAGCCATCAAGAAGAAACAGAGAATTGCATTATCTACATCTAGTCAACAGAGCTGCCTCTGAATGGTGTCTTGGAGGCCGAGCAAAAGCTCGTCTGTAAGAAACGATGGAAAATCATATATGTCAAGACCGACGAAGGCACAGAAGATCGTTGCAACAGCCACTTAAATGATGCCCAGAATGATGGCTACCGGAAAACTAGGTCTTGCAGTCATTGTTCAGGACAGATTTGATGCGAATTTCGAGAAATGGGGCATCCTCGACAATGATTTGTTGCGAGTACCATAGAAGAGCATTGAAGAGGTTGTCGCGCGAGTCAGGAACGGGCGCTAGAGATACGTCTGTGGGGAATACAGGCACGAAAATCAGTTAGATACTGTTGGTTTTTTCTCTGAATTGTCTATATTTAAAGTTAATTACATGTTCTGATCCAATGCGCCAGGCATCGTACTCTCTTCGTTGCGGATCTTGTGCAACAACGCTCCTCGTTGCTAATATGTCAATCAACCAACAGAAGTGGATAAACTTATCCCACCAGTAAATATGACCTGCGCAGGGCGAGCCTTGGCAAGGATATGATTTGCCAGCCATGTTTTTAGGATGAGGGGAATGCTCACGTGTGGAGAAGCGTCGCATTCTACTCGACCCATATCCGGCACTCAACTTCAGCTGACGTATCCTCAGCCTGATATCTTGAGTCCACATACCTGCTAAACAATAGCAAGGAAGCCCTCAGGCTGGCTCAAGTTGAACTTACAGACAAATGCTAGCAGCAGCACGAGCAGAACTCGCGTCTGGTGATTCAGGCGCTGGGCCAAATGGTGCCTCCACAAAACCGACCAAGAAGCGCGTCCGCAATTTCACGGCAGATGATCGGGCTGCACATCGCATTTTTGAGAAGAAGCGCCGGGAGCTATTTCGAGAGCGACTCAACGTTAGTCATCTGCTGGACTTTCTCTCTATACCCCGACTGACGTTTTGCTGTAGGACCTGGCGAAAGAACTACCTGCGCTAGCTGGGAAGAACCCCGCTAGGCTTTCAAAGCACGACGTGATCGATGAGAGCATCTCACGTCATCAGTTCGAACGCACTGCGTGCCTGGATGTGATACAGGCTTACAGGGCGATGGTTCGGGAACGAGATGAGCTGCTTGCTGAGGTTAATACCTGGCGAGCGACCGCTGCGATGCCTGAATGTCGTTCTACGAGTACCCAGATGAACCTTGATGACCTGGGGAAGTTGGAGACAAGAATTCGAGGTCAGAAAGCAGAAGGCTTTGGTGCTGATGCCCAAGGCTCAGTTCCCCTGGAAACGAACTACACTGTCGTCAACGATCCGACTTCTCAGCCTTCTTTCTCGCCTCCGACCAATTCTATTCACCCAGCACCAGTACCCCGCGCAGCCTTACTAGGCAACGAAGAAGCCAGCCTAATTCAAAGCTCTTCATTTGATCCCACCGGACCAGTACCTCATTCAGATGAGCTTATCAACCAGACTATGGTTCTGATGGAAACGCAACATTTGCCAAACCAAGCTATGATGATGCCACTGAAGACTATGACAGAGCTTAACGTGGGTGCAACTGCAGGACCGCAACTGGAGAATAGTAGGCCCATTCCTAGCATGCATGACTTCCTTGCGGATACTTCGGGCGATCAGATATCTCTCACGGGCTGGGGGACCGACTTTCCTCTCTCAGCGATGGAATTTGGAACGGATACGACACTTCAACAATATTGTTTCTAGTAATTCTGGGCAAATTGCTTTGATGGTCAATTTCTCGCGATGTGAAAACTTGTCTACACTTTAGCCAGCATAGCTTCAACCTTGGCCTTGCTTCGCTCTTCACCACCAATAAACAGTGTCAACGCATCTGCAAGACGAGTCTTGGTCGCCTCATCAGCCTCATTCGCCTTGTCAATCTCAGCACCACCGTTAGCAAGATAGTCGACATCAGTGCTGGCCAAATTTCCATCCCAGTCTGGCCCAGCCAAGGGATCAATAGAAAGGAGCTTTTTGAGACGCCCCGGCAGTGGATTAGCGTTCTTGTAGGCATGAACAGGCTTGGGCAGGCCTTCTCCGGGCTGCTTGGAAGCATCGTAAGGAAGCTTTGAAAGTTTCTCGAGAACGGTGTGAGAGATGGTGGCTGAGTGACAGCCCATTTCACCCGCAGCCATGGCCTCTTGAGGTGTTATAAAGCTGAGGGTTTGTCAGTTTGGATACTGGTATCTGTGGTCTGTTTCTTACCTGGCGTTCTTCACAAGGGGTTGCTCCTTTCCGGTTTCCTTGTAAAGTCGTTTGTATGTCTCAAGAATCTGGACGATGCGTGGAGAATTTGGGTGCTCCAGAGCAGGGTCAGCGACGTCTGGCCATAGAGATAGCTCATCGTGGGCCCGCGTTTCTGTAGTTTGTGTTAACTTATATTCTTACTGCTTCTTACTGAACGTACCGTTGTAGTAGGGACTGATGTACAGCATGCCAGCCTGACTGCAAGCGATAGCCTGCGCAAGACTGAACAGGGCCGTGCCGAGTGTAGGAATGCCCTCGGCGGAGAGAATCTTTGCGGCGTTCAGGGCAGGTCCAGTCGAAGGGATCTTAATGCAGAACCGCTCTCGCGAGATGCCGGCTCTTGCAAATTCCTTATCGTAAAGGCGCGCATGATCAAGAGTTGCTTGCGTGTCGTAAGCCTTGGAGGGAAGTGTTTGCAGAAGAACACGGCCTTGGATGGAATCGATGTTCTTCTTGCACATAAGAACAGCCTGTGGTCCAGTGAGCAATTTTCCTTAATTCAGGTGATGTGCATCAATTACCATGCGTGTATAGATAGCGAGCCAGCCTTGTTCTTTGAGCTCCTTGGTAGTTTGCTCAAACAATTCTTTGTTCGAGTCATCACCAAGTTGAATGTCAACCCAGAGTTGGTTGCTGGTCTGATCATGGAACTTGAACGGCATGGATTTAATCCATTCTGGAGCCATCCAGTCGACGTCGACGTTGACTAATACCATTAGTATTGCGTCATTCTGGGACAATCTGGGGGAAAGAAAACGCACGTTGCTCTTCGAGCTTGTCCAGCCATGATTGAGTTCCGGTGCTTCCCATTTTGGATATGGCTTGTAGAATGCTCTGTTTGGTTAATGTAAAAAATGCTTGTCTGCAATGGCTTGCTCTTCTTAGTGTAGCATAGAAGGCGGACGAGGAGTTTGCTTATAACCTTACTTCCATCGAGTTCTCAATGGTCAAATGGCTCCCAATTGCCGAGATTGCGACCGTACTGTAACCTGCCCTGCGTGTACCAAGTCTCTGTGCACTATTCCCCTCCTATGCCCTGTGTGTGCCAATTCATTCGGTGTAGCGTTCCCCGCCCGTGCCCTGTGTGTTCCATTGCCCTGCGTGTGGCATTGGCATGTTAGTACGTTTGAATTGACCAATCGAATTCTTGACCCCAGAACACTAGCAGCTCCTTCGGGGGTAATTGTTCAGTTTGCCGAGATCGGGCACTTCAGGAACATTCTTGTCTGTCTCATCTCACATGATGTAGAATCCTATGCGGGGTGGAATCATTCAGTCTGGGGTGGAAGTGGCGCCATTCTAAGAAGAGTTTGGAACGAAAGCTGATACTCTGGGGAACCTAGTCACCCCGCAAGTTGATGCTCTGATCGACGACTATAAAAGTGGCCCTCTTGTGCCGAAGAACAGATAGGTTATTCAAGAGCCATCAATTGGTTACCTGTACTTCTACAAATTCCTGAAATCACCATGGATCGAAAGTCTGATATTGAAGACCAGGTCAAGCATGATGTTGAACACATCGACCATCTCACGCCGCAGGACTTTACTCGGAATGCAAACGCCAAGTATGTTGATCATCAAATAGTAGACAGTTGCTGATATCGTCAATCTACAGAATTCGCAACCCTCTTGCGGGCATCTCTCGAGCCGATCTGCGAACTCAAGTGATTGCCTTCTGTGAAGACTATGACTTCCAGGACAAGGTAGATGTATTCTACCGTGGTGCACTTGCAGCTCAAAACCCAACAAGCTACGAAAGCATTGAAGAACTAGCCGCTGATGATAAACGCGTCCTGGAACGGGAGGTCACGCACAAGTGGCATCTCCCTCGTAGCCTCTACTTCGGTATTGCCCTCTGCTCTCTCGGGTCTGCTGTACAGGGTTGGGACAACACTGGTGCGAATGGAGCGAACCTATCTTTCCCTCAAGAATTTGGTATCGAGCACAAGACCACTCTAATAGGTGTTATCAACTCTGGCCCGACTCTGTTCGGCCTTCTCAGCGCTTGGGCGGCAGACCCTATCAACAACTACATTGGCCGACGAGGTGCTATCTTTGTGACTGGCCTTTTCTGCATCTTCCCTGTGCTTGCTCAAGCCTTTACGCAGAACTGGTGGGGGCTTTTGATCTGTCGCCTGTTTATGGGTCTTGGTATGGGTATCAAAATCTCGACAATTCCCGTTTACTCGGCCGAAATTGCCCCTGCATCTATCAGAGGTGGCATCGTCACGAGCTTCCAGCTTTGGGTTGCTTTTGGCATTTTGGTTGGATTCTGTTCGAACCTCATTTGGTATCGTATCGGAGACCTTGCTTGGCGGTTCCAGCTTGCAGCTGCGTTTGTCCCAGCTATTCCGGTAGTTATCTTTGTCTGGTTCTGTCCTGGTTAGTATATATCTTACCGTTCACCGAAATTCAAGGCTAACGTCTATCGTAGAGTCCCCTCGCTGGCTTATCAAAAAGGGAAGATACCAAGACTCTTTCAAAGTCTTCTGCCGTATTCGCAACACGGAAATGTTAGCCGCGAGAGATTTGTACTACGCCCACCGTCAGATCCTCGAAGAAAAGGATGCGTTCGGCGGAAAGACCCTCGCACGCCGTATGTGGGAGCTCGTCAGCGTCCCTCGCCTCCGCCGAGCTACAATCGCATCGTCCTGGATCGTGATATCACAGCAATTCTCTGGAATCAACATCATGGCATTCTACTCGTCCACCATTTTTGCTGCTGCCAACTACTCCACCAGGGACTGTCTTCTCGCTTCTATGGGATTTGGTCTCGTCATGTTTGTCTTTGCCTTCCCTGCTGTCTATATGGTAGACACTTTTGGCCGTCGAAATCTGCTGCTAGTCACTTTCCCCAACATGGCGTGGTGTTTGTTAGCAGCAGGATTCAGCTTTCTTATTGACAAGGACTCAAGTGCTAGAGTACCGCTTATCGCCTTCTTCATCTACCTCTTCACAGCCATGTATGGACCTGGTAAGTTGATCATCCATTCGTTCATCTACCAGTAGTTAATTGTTTAGGCATCGGACCACTACCCTCTATCTATTTCTCCGAGGCGTTTCCACTCTCTCATCGAGAGATTGGCTCCGCATTCACCATCTGTGTCAACAACGCTGTTGGCAGCGCTTTGACATTGACGTTCCCTTCCCTTCTTGATCGTCTCGGGCCGACTGGGGCTTTCAGCTTCTACGCAGGCCTCAACGTTGTCGCTTTTATAGTCATATTCTTGATCATTCCAGAAACCAAGTAAGTGAAAAACGGTGCGATTCATTATATTCATAACTGACCGGAATGTCCCAGGCAACGTACTTTGGAAGAGTTGGACTACATCTTCGGAGTTCCGACAAGGCGCCATGTCGCTTATCAACTTCGACATTGGCTGCCTTGGTTTGTCAACCGACATATCTTTCTTCAGAAGTCAGCTACGCTTGAGCCGTTGTATCAGCTGGATTAGAGAATTGGCACATGAAAAGTGATGAAGCATCCTAGGGGGTTAGAAAGTGAGCACGCCAGCTTTATAATTCAATTTCTAAAAAATACTACATGTTTCTGTCGATACCTACACTGAGTTAAGCCAAATGATTGGTTATCTCTGACATGTAATGGAGGTACCAACCAGCATACCCACTTGAAAGGCTCTCTGCCCCAAGCCACTTTGATCTATCCTAACAGGTGTAGACAGTGAGTTTAACACTGGCCTAGAGAGGCACGTCTTTGGGATACATTTCCTCTAATATCTGCCAAATTCGACGTCGGTTGGTAAAACCACCAGGTACACTAAGGCCAACTTTATCGAAACTCCATATGCTCTCATCATCCTCGAGTGCTCCGCTTGGCGAAATCTCTGCTGGGCTCATGACCTGCCGTGCAATCTTCTCCCAGTCCCATTGTTGTGATTCTAAATCCCGTAAGGCAGTTCTTTCATGAACAAGTTGGATGTCGAGGTCCCAAAGGAACGGGACCTGAAAGAATACTTGCTTCCACATGGACTGTGGCATGATGTAATTACATTGTAGAGGGAGATGCGCATGAGAGAGAAACACGAAGACGAGATCTTCGACTTCTTGTGGCAGTCTCTCAATGTGCTTCCTGAGCTTTTTGAACCTGTTCGGTAGTCGACTAGCAGCATCTCCTGTGGGCTGAAGGTTTTCGATCAGCCGTATACTCAGGCCTGGAATCGCAATGGGATCTTCATCCCACTATAAAGCAAACATTAATCCAAGTCAGTACGCGATTCCCGGGTTTCTCATGAGACAAGGCTCGAACTTACCCAAACATCCCAATGATCTCCGTATCTGTAGATATTATGTGACGGAATATAATACCGTTCAAAGCCAACTGAAAACGGCTGACCCTGTTGAGAGTTGGGAATCGGAGGAGTAAAATGCATGCCAGTTTTGCAGGGATCTTCATTAATGACTCTAGCACAACGGCGTTCGAGGGTAAGCCAGAGGTCACCAATAGATTTGGCTCTTGCACTCCAAGATGTTCTCATAACGCGATCTGCTAGATCTTCGCAGCCTGCATGTATCCCAACATACATCGTTCCAGCACAATATGAACGATTGTTTGACTCTTGGTTGACGTCGTAGGCGAATTGAGGACAGACCTTGCGATTCTCAGGAAGCAGAAGAAGAGAACCGCGATTGGAATTGGCTTTGGCGGCATATCGAACGACTTCATCGCTAGCTACCTCAAGAAACGGAGGTGCCGGGGGCAGGTCTGGCCAATGAGGACCAGCCAATGCGACGACATCAGCTTTCCAGTCCTCCACGCCTCCAAGGACGACGCCGCAAATTGTGCAATTGATGCAATCAGGGTTATGTGCCATGGTGAGCTAACTGTGAGGAAGATGAAAAATAGAAAGTGGTTAGGTAAAATTCCAGATAACATAACAAACCGCCCCAGGACGGGGGAATGAGTCGTAACGCGGGTACGATAGTGAGGACAGGGAATGAGGCCCAGATTAACCTTGTGCAGCCTGTTGGTTCTGGGGTATGAGGAGATAAATGGCACCATCAATGAAACGTGGTGAATATTCTCTGTATAATGAAAACACCTCAATATGTGGAGATTGGGGCCCTGGGACGGATGTAGCCGGATGACGAAAAAGCTAGATTTATTTTAAGAAATTAATGCGCGCAGAGACACGGTTGCGCCGGGGCCAGCATGGGCTCATCACATTGCTGTTGGTAGCAGACAATGCACACAAAGCTACCCCAGAATGATCACAAAAGCGGATGCCTATACGTAGCGAAGGAAATCAAAACTGGGAGGGCAATAATGGAGGGCAGAAATTTTGATATTATCCTAATATACAACCCAAACACCAGACCCAAACACCAGACCCAACCGACCACCACTAGCTCTCCTTGAATAATTACATGACCTTCATTCCCATGGCAGTGTTGCTTGCCATACCGGCCAACTCAAAATGTTGTACCATCTTCGCGGATCCAGATCCACCGGAGACATCTAGAACAGTGACAGCAGCCTGAGTAGTACCATTGCCAGGTGAAAGAGCATATAGGAAGTTGCCAGAAGCAGCCAGGTCAATCAGACCAGGGTCACCGTTGCAGGTCAAGTCAAGCTCAGACACAACGCTCGCATCCTCAAGGCTCATCTCGACAACTCGGTTGCGGCCGACATCTGTCACGAAAGCAGACTTGGTAGCGGGAGAGATAGCGACCCAACAAGTGGCGGTTTGGCCTTCGACTGCTCCTTTGGCGGCGGTGGTTGCTTCACAGTTGTTCGGATCGACATCGAGAATGGCTGCGCCGAATGACGCATCTGTGGCAAAGACTTTTGATGTTCCGGGGATGACTTGTGAGCCGAAGAGCACGGCTGTTCCTTCGGGCGAGCTGCGAGCATCCTGCTTACTCACAGCCGCAACTCCATTCTTCATCTCGACATTCGCAACGGAGATGAAGCCAGTCTTGTTCACAGCAGGGTCGCCCTTGACCATTGTGAACAGCATGGACTCATCTTCTGAGAAAAGAACTTGTGAAAGTGTGTTGGTAGGCCCAGCAGGGGGTGTTGTTTGGCCGAGATCAATCGTTCGCAACTCGTCCATAGCACCAAGCCCTTGTCGCGAGAAGCTGCTGCAGGAAACACCAGCCTTGGCACCGGTCGAACCAACACAAACAACCCCATTCTTTGCCGAGGCAGCGACAGTGTTGGGAAACTCGCCGGGGACTTTGACTGGCTTGCCAACCATTTGTAGTTTCGTGGGATCGGATCGCGAGACTCTAAGCATGCTGAGAGTGTTGGAGCCGGCGTTGACAGCGAAGATGTTCTAGTCCAAAGTTAGTTAAGGTTCACGTCGTTCGTGAGTATGTGTACACTTACGTTGCCTGCAATGGTCAGAGCAGACTGGCTGATAAGAGCATCAGGTGTAGCGGGCTTGCCATCGGCGTCAACAGCTACAGATCCTGCACCGCCGGTCATAGTGACCTTCCCCTTAGAGAGTGTACCGTCTTTGCCAATTGGGATCGCGAGAACACCGTTGGTCTCCTCATTGGTGAGAACATAGATCGCCTTGCCCATCATAGCATTGCTGTTCATCCCGGGCTTGCATGCTGGGTGGCTGCTAGCTTCCTGTGCAAGCCATAGCAAAGCTGGGAGAAAGAATCCTGAAGAGAACATGTTGACTGTGTTGGTGGTGAAGTTGGTAAGAGAGTGTAAAAGAAAATATTAAAAAGCAGGCCTGCTGCAGAGAATGAATGAGAGAAGAATGGTGAGTGATTGAATGGAGATATCGAGTTTATTGAACGCGTCTCGATCTTCTTTATAGCAATCTCTCATCCAACCTCAACATCTCCACATACTCTATTCGCAGGGATAAAAGTCCCGACATAGAAGTAATCTGAATTTCCTCTTTAGGAAAGGCAGGATTTCCACTGCAACATAAACGGCCAAATCGAAAGTTCCACTTCCTTAAAATGTGAAACCAGACTGAAGAGCCATCCACAGTTCGGAAACAACATAATGCGACTTGGTTGCCGTGCTGCCGGCTAAAGTGAAACCGGGGTGCCATGTCCCCTGTTTGGGAGGCAGATCTGTGCTTTTAGAGTCCGTAATCACGATTTCCATTTTGGAAGGGCCGTATCTTTTTTGATATAGTTTGCAGAAAATAAAATATTCATACTTGACTCATTTCTTTCTTTCGGTTATGTAAATTGTAGCTGATAACATCAATGGCGAAGAGACCTGATTGTCAGGTTGTTAAGACTTCAGCAATATGCATAAAATCGAGAGCACAAATACGGATAACCTTATCATACAAGGTTAACACCAGTCAATAGGATCAACCTCACAACTATCGAAACAAACCTAACAAAGTCACCAATGAGATTGCTACTTATTCTTCCTTCTTCGGTATTTTCCTTGGACATGATATCACAACCTCTTCGCTAATCCCTCTCCGTGTCAGGGCTGACAGGAGTCAGACGAACCATTCCCAATTAGGAAATTCTGATATTCTCATCTTCTGTGCCCCAAAATGAGGGGACGACGCCGAAACGCCCCTGATACAAGGGTCTCACTCAGCTAGCGCTCACCAGAACCAATGGGAACCATGCTCACCCGTTGACTAATCTTGGATAAGAAACAAGAATGAAGCAGCTGAACTGGAGTCGTTGTTCTCTTCATCTTTATTGATCTTTCATCATTTTTACCTTTTTCGCGTTCCTCCCGGCTTGCACCAATCTCACAATGACTGATAGAATCTTTCGAATTTTTAACCCCGGGGGTTAGTTTGAGCTTTTGCTAATCCTTGTTTGGACAGATTACTGATGATGCTTAGAGCCCAAGGAAAACCCCGTGGAGAGACGGAGAGCTCAACTACGGCGTGCTCAACAGTAAGAAACTCTTGGGACACTGTCTTATATAACCACTGTTAACCCCCCACTCTTCTAGATCCTACCGTGGACGAAAGGATAAGTACGCGAGGACGTTGGAGGAAGAACTAGCCAAGTCTCGAGCGCGGGAAGCGGAACTAGCACGTGAGTGCGATCAACTCCGTGCAGGTCTTCAAAATGCCCTTCAGCAACTATCTCAAGGTCCCAATTCCACCGATACTGGGTTCAGAGAGATCAACTACCCGATCAATGACTACGCTACTCCATCCAGAACTACAGGTTCGTCGAGCGGCGCTTCGCCGATGTACCTGGGTGACCCAGGCTACCAATCAGTTGACATAATACCTTCTCCACAACTGATATCACCGTCCTCGTTTGGTGATCTCTCTGACCCATCGGAAGGCCATGGAGTTCCCGTCTTGTTCAATCATGGGTACTCAAGCCATTCGCGCGTGGGTGAAGTGGATCAGATCGTTGTAGGCATGGAGTTTGTCTTGAAGTATGTCTCCAATACATCATCATCATCATCATCGAGTCTCTGCTGACACATAACAGGATAGAAGAGCCCTGCTTGGGTCATCTGCACGGAGATGCCAAGAAACCTGACGAACCTGGAAATCATGCGCTCACTGCCACTGCTCAGCTCATGGCAGCCTGCGGCGACACATCACATACAAATAACCCTCATCTCCCTTCATCCCCCGCCTTTGGAAATACTCCATCGGCCATGCTAGAACGACTATTGACACTGGCGCCTGACCTGTCGAATGAGGATGAGATGACACCAATCCAGGCCTGGAATGATATCCGGTGTCGGCCAAACTTTGGTGGGTTCAGTACGAGCAGCTTGGGTAGTCTTGCGGCGAAATTAATGAAGGCTGCGAAATGTCACGGGTAAGTTCATTCAGATCCAGTGTTCTGGGGTAGCTAACAAAGAACAGCTTTGGTGCTGCGATAAAGCGATCTGTTTTTGAAGGTCTAGTCTACGAGACCCTTGTTACTGGACAAACCTTTTAGTCATGTTATTATTGCATCCCTGATGTAGACTACTGTATCATATTTGCATTCTAATTCGATTTGTTCTATCATGTCTAGGAACGCGCTTTCATCCGTGCATATTGTTCACCACTTGGGCATGAGAACATGCTGTATCTGTTGTTGTAGCTGCTCAACAGCTGCTCAGGCAACAACCTACGGTATCAATTGTTCGAGTGTGCATCATCTGTCATCTCCTGGCTATAGCTTACAAGTGGCACTGACAAACTCAAGGCGCCAAGTTCAGCTGCACAGACAAGAGCCATCCATTCCCTGAGTGACAGTGGCACTGTTCATCTAGGTATTAAGTCTTCCCAACCGCCCCATATGTTTCTGATCAAACTCTCTATCAAAGACTTATGTCGATACATTAGACAAGCAGCATCCTGTCATAAGGAAACAACTTTTGCAAACCTTTATTCAGATTCATCGGACAACTGATTCACCATGGATGACTTGATTGCTCGACGTGCTGTCTTGTTGAACGACTTGGCAGAAATCGATGACACTATCACGGTTTATCGTGAGGCCGCTGGAGATGATAGAGACTTTCTGAATGCTGATACCGTCAATCGGACTGTTTCCTTTAGAGGTGACGACTACGATAACGACAACGGCAATAACGATATCGAGGATGACAACCAAATTGCTTTCGACTTCCATCGTGAGATGATAGGGCGAATGGGAATGGTACAGATCTTTCCCGAGGGTCCAGTCTCTCCCTATAGTTCATCTTATGACGAGGATGTAGAGATCACCATGTCTGATCCCCGGCAACCTTCCAAGCTCTCACTTCGGGACACGCCATCGGTTGCATTTTGGGAAGGCCCTCGCAAGGACCCCAGGTTCAAGCCAGATCAGTGGCTCTCTGAGAAGCCCAATGAGTCCTTCTCACGAGACTTCCTCCAGGGGATTGGCACAGACCGTTTAGACAACACCCTGCGTCCTGAGATGGTTGTCATTATGCTCGCCCACCCCAACGCTGCGGGATGTCCTGTCAATGAAGCCTGCCACCACTGGGAGTTGAGCTGGGATGACAGACCCCGCCGAGAGCCCGGAACCATCGAGTTGGAGCTGATCTGCCTTTCTCGGCGTGATCGCGGGAATTTTGTTGATCCCCCTGGTAAGAAGTTCCATCTACTTGACAAGGACCATCCTACACCCATCAAGTGCGACCCATGCTTTTTGTACAATGCTCTGAAGCCTGACTTCAGTAGTCTCGATGCAACCAATCTTGATGTGGTTTTATTTCGGATGCTTCAGCCTGATGATGGCAAGGATGACGACCCCGTTGAGATGGTGGATGAATCAGTTGAGAACAGCCTTGATCACCCTTTTGAAAAGATTGGTGGGGCCGAAGTGCATAGATACATGGATCGCTATGGCCGCCATTTGGCGACTCTGATGTATGAGTGAGAAATGGATCGATATCCAGTGGACGCTGAGCTATGAGGCAATTGCTTTTCGAGGAGGCGTTATGGTTCTGTGAGTGGTGATGGCGAGGCAGGATGGATTTGACGTAGTGAAGGAAATCATTATGGGATCATCACTTGTGTTGTACCACTTTTCCAATGGAAGGCAGTAGGAAAATTCATGGGCAGAGATCATAGCTTTGATAGTTCCCCTGTAGATGCAGGGCATTCAACATGTCTTGCGCAGCAAAGTATCAACTATCATGTTGCAGTTTCCAGTGACTAGTGATGAAACTCAGGTCATTCTATTCGGAAAACACTTTTCTATTAATTTACGAAAGTAATTATTCGAATTATGTTATTAACTTTGGCCAAAGCAATAAATGCAAAAAGCCAGTGACAGCTATTTTGACGTTATCACTATCTTCGTAGAGATATGCCATCTGGACAACAGGAAGGTACAAGAGAATGGGCGGTCGACTTGTTCCAGAAAGCCAAAAGGTTACAACTCCAGTATTAGATGTGACATATCGCCCCCAGGTCTTGAGCAAAGTTCTCAGTGTACGACGATATCTCCTTGCTGACCTGACCAGGCGGTCTACGTGCTATCGAAGTGTTGCGATACGTCTTCTTGAGCTGGTACTTCACCCAAGGGCCAACCTGCTCTGCAAGGCCGAGGCTTGTAGTAATCTCTGCCACATAGCTCTGGATTCATATTTCTTTACCGCACTAGACCAGGCTTGCATGCATAAACCCTCACTTGAATCACCTTTTCTCATTGTTATGCTTGGCGCAGCTATCTTCCTCACAATTCATCCCGATAAAGAGAGGCAATCCATATATCGTATGAGCAAAAAAGTGGAAGACGTGCGGATAAGTGGCATGGGGGCTGTTACAAGACGATTTCATCATACTGCTTCCAACCTAGCCACCCTGGACTTCCCGAGGGCCGCGGCTGACTCCAACCGCTACCAATCTTCTAGTCTATGCCCAAATTGGCCCATTTACACTAGATTGATGAAGGAAGGTTCTGCATATATAGTTCGTTTCAAAATGTGGTGGCTTGATCAGAGAAGCTTAATGAGGGGGTGCCAAAGGTAGTCTGGTGGTCTCAATCATATGTCTCGTTTCTTGATAAGATGCGATTTTATATTGCACATCTGACTTGGATCTATTGGCTCAGAACGCAGGTGGGATGGCATTCCGATAAACAAACATTGAGAATGTGAGGCGGCGTAGTAAGTAGGCTCTGGTCCGTGAGGCTTGAGAAAGTTTAAGTCGAACGCTATTTCACAGGCGAGAGTTGCTGCAACGTCACTGAGTTCTCATTTAAATCCATTGCCTACATTATGCCGGAGATGTTTCATCAAACTCTGCTGGTGTAGAGGTCTATATGATCTGAAAGTTAACTAATGAGTGCGCGTGCGGTGTTGCCAGGATTGAGGCCAAGGTGTCGCCAGGCCGTCCCTGTGTTGGGCTGTAGCTAGTGATTTGAGCTAGCGACCAAAGAAACAGCAGTTCTCAGGTCGACCTTCGGCACTTCGTGAACACTCATGAGATCATTCTCTGTTCATAAATACGGGAAGCTGAACCCAAGTTTGAGTCTGTATCATGATCTCCAGAAAACACCATATCTTCAAGGTCTCCAAGCAATACGGGACTACAATCGCACACAGAAATCATGAATCTTGCACATCTTTCTATGTCTTCACTCATAGGACCTTCCTTGCCTTCTCTCATCACTCATTCTATGGTGGTCCACAAGATGGCCTCTGCTGCTGCTGCTGCTCCCGCTCCGCAGGCTCACACCCCTACCATCCTCAATGCATCCGGTCCTCCCCCTGGACACTCTGTCACAGTCGGGAGTCTCCAAACCTTCATCCTGCCTGAAAAAGTTTCTGACACCGAAGCAAACCGCAAGCTTGGCAAAGCCCTTGTTGAAGCTTGGCAGAAGGACGGCATACTGCAGATAAGCATGACACCTGAACAACACTCACTCTACAAAAGTGCCAATTACGCTAGTCAACGCTTCTTCGGCAAGCCATATGCTCAAAAGGCAGCTTGCGTCAACAGCCAGACTTACTCTGGCTACATTGCCAGTGGTGAAGAGCTGACTGACGGTATTGCTGACTACAGCAAGATTTTCACGGTTACTAAACACCTTGAACTTGATTAGCCGAGAGTCGTTGCAAAATGGCCGTGCCATGGTCGTTGCCCTTGGCCTGACTATGAGATGCAGAATCCCATGCGGCGTTACATGCAGAGTCTGGGAGGCGTTGGAGAAACGCTCTTGCAGCTCACTGAACTAGGGCTTGGTGTTCCTGAAGGATCACTTACCAACTACACACAAGATGGATGGCATCATCTGAGAATTCTTCGGTGAGTACTTGATATAATTGATGACTTGATCTGTGTGTCGCTAACTACAGTCAAATAGCTTCCCTGCTATTAACAAGACTAATGGAAAGGGCAAGGAAGGAGAGGAATTGGATCTCACACTGACTACGGACTTCTCGTCATCGCGGCAGCTGATGATGTCGGAGGCAAGTACTTCGGAAGGCTCTCGCTCATAGCCCGTGGCTAACCGGTTGTTTAAAGCTTTGATGATTCGTCCCCCATACAGCGATGAAAAACTCGCTAATTGGGAATCAAGTGCCGCTGGCTTCAAAGAAGATGATGAAAGATGGGTCTTTGTTCCCCCCGCAGAGAATGTCTTCACCGTTTTCCCAGGAAAGTTTGCTCTCCCAGCACAAACGAACTTTGCTAATCTTATTTGTTTTAGGTGACATGATGCAGTACATCACCAACTCGACCCTTCCCTCAACCCCTCACAAAGTCGGGCTCAATCTCAGGGAGAGGTTCGCCTTTGCTTACTTCCATGAGCCAAGCTTCCAGGCAGTGGTGAAGCCTCTGCCGGGCTATGACGTTGGCCAAGAGCCCAAGGAGGGAATCCACTATGGCAGGCATTTCACTAATATGTTTATGAGAAACTACCCTCAGCGCATTACTACGCAGAGGCTGAATGATAAGGGTCGCTTCAGGCTTTTGGAGCAGGAGAGCCTTCAGACCATGGCTCCTTGAGGTCGGATTCAGAAAGTAAAGTGCATTATCCATATTATGAACTGGACAGGAATGACAGAAGAGAAAGTTCTTGGTTGCAAACTCAGCGTTTTGTCGTGAAGAAATTACACGTTCTCGGTCGGCTTTCGTATCTGGATGATTATACTTGAACACCTCCCCAAACTTGGTTCCGGATCCTTTGTGTACTCACCATTACCACCCGTCGTCGTCGTCGTCTTCGTCGCCAATTCCTCCATGTATCCTATTCATATGCTGATAACAGTCATCCACATCTTGAAAGCTCTTCAGGCAGAGCCAGCAAATATGCGTCCCACAGGCCGTGCAATTTATATGATTGCAGCCTTCATCCTTCTGTATGTGTGTGTTACATTTCGGACAGTCTTTGAACCCCAGCTCTTCCTTTGCTTTGAGAAACTCTGCCATGCCGCCAGACTCGTCGCCCTTGTGCTGTGCGCATGTCTTCCTCGGGTGCGAGACATGGCAACTCGTGCAGGTTGCCGTCATGCATTTAGCGCAGGTAAAGATTGGCGGCACGCTTAATTCTGGTTGAGCGATGCGGTATACCTGATTGCACTCTGGGGTCGGACAGTAGCGGAGCTGATCTTGGTTTCGGCGCATGAAAGACGTGAACGAGGCCTCCAAGACACTTTCGAATATCTCTGAAAGAAGTAGATTCTGGATCTCCAGTAGCGGAATGGCCGTCTTGCAGTTTCCTTGGCCTCCGATACATTTTATGGAGAAGTCACCGATCGTGGATGCTTCTACCAGACACATGTTAACAAAGCAGATGGTGCAGTAATTATGTCCACAAGACGTCGTGAGTGCTTGATCGGCTTCACAGAAACAGACTGCGCAGTCGCCTTCCGCATCCCTTTCCGCTCTTGATCGCTCACTATCATGTCCTGTTGAGCGCCGCTGGATTTCTTGCAAAAGCATGTCAAGTGATTCGCATGCTGGCACAAACTTAGTCTCCGGGCCAAAAATTCGGAATTTGGAGGATCTGATGTCGCGGATGATAACAACCCCAAGGTCCTGTTCGATCTCCTGAAGCCTCCTGTATGCTCCTCTGTCTGCTTTGAAATCGGGAGACCATAGATTCTTGCCATTCAAAGTCATTGTTGTTCCATTGATGATTTGTTCGAGGGCCTCTTTTGCTTGCGTAAAAGGTCCACGGTCTTGACTCTCTAGCTTCAAAACTCTGTAGCCACGCTCAGGAACCGAAGAGAAATAAACGAATTGCCGTTCCCAAGCCTTTCGTAGCGGTTCGATGCTGGCTTCGACAACACAATAGACGCGACTCGAAACTCGAAACTTGACCAGATGTACGTGCTGGAGGTAGAGTTTTCCTGATGGGTTGAACGGCAGCCACATCTCGTTCAACTGCGAGACGGCGTCCAACGCTTCGGATTCCTCGATAAATCTAGCTTGTGCCTTCACTCGTCTGGCTGTGGGGCTCCCAAATACATCCCATTGTTCCAGAGCGCCTACATCATATAGCAAGGACTTTATTATAGTCGAGTCAATATCCGAGTCCGTATCGTAACTGGGATCACCCATCTCAACCTGATAAGGTGCTCCAGACGTGGGAAAGCTGTCCGCGATATCCTCTGGAGTGATAGTAGCCACCAAACCTTCCAGTTCCATTTGCCATGGCCCATCCGTCTGTGCGGCATCCGCTGCGGTGGGCATCTGAGCTTCGACTGGCAAGCCACCGATCTTGAGTTGCTGGTTTTTGAGCTTGTAATACGACTCAAATGCTTGTTCTGGGTCCCTGAAGAAAAGAGTGGCGTTTCTTGTCGGTCTGTGCCATGAACAACGAACGTTTCTGCTATCGACGATGCCAAATGATGATCCATCTGGTAATGGAACGGGAATTTGGGTGACTTCCAAGTCCGGCGCTCGAATACAAGTGCGTAGCTTCCAGCAGGCGGACTTTGCAAACTCCGGGTCTTTGACTTTGACAATTGCCATTCCATTCCGATTTTTCACAAGCTTGATGAAGTTGATGTCGCTCATGGATACGGTGATGCCTACATCTGCCAACAGGTCTTGTACCGATCGTGCTGACGCCCTCGAGGGCAGATGGCGCATTTGAATAGCGGAGAAGTCGGAGAGAAGGGTGACTTTGTTGACAGCTGCTCCGTCTCCAAATTCGATCCAGGCACCTCCGAGCTCGCGAGTCCACTGTTCGGTATGGGAGTCCTGCATTGAGATATCCTTAGCTTTCGGATTTCTCACAATCACTGCGGTATAGCGGTGTACCTTGGACTCCTCCGACCACTCGGTGTTGGGTTGGTCGTGAGCATATCTACAGGTATCTCCTCTCTTACAGAATCCTTTGGCGAAGAAGCGGCATGGTTCTTGGAGAGGCCGGGGCCCCTCATGAGAAAAGCGACAGGCTTCGCCGTGAGAGCAGATACCCTGCGCATAGAACCTACAAGGCCCTCGTTGACGACGTTGTCGGATCGGAGTCACTGGTCCGTCATGGGCGTAGCGACATCCTTGACCGTGGACGCAGAAGCCTTGGGCGTAGAATCTACAAGGCTGCCTGTCGCGATGCTCCCGGCGCGTCCAACGAAGGTTCTGTTCTCGAAGTGCATCGGTTAGCATACGAGTCTCGTGATTTTGCAGGAGTAGTTGTTGGTATTCATCCCCGGGGGCAGTGGGACGCTCCAAAAGATTGCCCATGTTTGGCGATATGGATCGTTGTCGTGTGCAAATTATTCAAATTCAAATAAACGTTGTCGTCGTCATTATACAACAAATTACGGTGGCGCTGTGAATGTCAAAAGCAAATATTGCACAAAACGGTTCGGAGATACTGCGGCTAACCGCAGTGCTCACTCAAGCTCAAGATTTACAGGGCGTTCAGTGATTATTCTCAAGTGGCGGATTAAACGATTCGAAATGAAGATGGAATGCTTTGATTTGGTGTTTGATATTGAGACTGCTCAGACGATGCAGGAGGCCGACTGTTTCACTGAACGCGTGACGCGTGTTTGTTACACAGTCAATAATGTTGATGTGCAAACCTTACCCCGCAGATAAGATGATGCAGCAACAATGTGCATGCGTGTTCATCTTGTTTCATGGTTGATTCCAACTCTGATGCAGCGCTTGGGCATGACTGCGGCAAAGAATTGGGTTATGCCACGCATTTGGATGAGGTGGCAGTGAGTGGTTAAGTGCCCAAGCTCAACAAGCCTAAAGGCGGTGAAGCCCTCGCCACATCATGTGTTGGCAGCTGGAAGTCGAGAGAATACTTGGGCGGAACATATTTGACACGATCAGCAGCTTACCAGAATTGTAAAGTGAGGTGACGGCCTAATATTGTCACTAATTCGATAGTCCCGTTTATTTTGCTCACCGCTCAATCCATGCTGGGTCAGCGGGTCTTGATCCTCTCTGACTGGCTGCGCCCGGTCCAAAAGACGGGGCCTGGCATGTGCCTGACATATTTCTCGCTTAGGTAATGGTGATCCGGGTCCTTGGATAATTCTTAGCATTGAATCTACCCGAGATACCTTTAAACCCGCGATCTGCAACCAACCAGTCAAGCAAGCTCACTCACTGATCCGACTACTACTGTACTGTACCTGCACTAGGTACGTCTCTTCTTTCTGCCCTCCTAGGGACATCCTGGCCTCGCCTCGCCTCGCTGACTGCTCGCTCAGAGCCTCAACGGTCGCTCAGACCATACTCCAACAGCCCCGCACCTCAGCGCAGCAAAGGAAAGCAGAAACCACCTCGCAACATGGGCTCCAAGAAGCGCAGCTCGGCCTCAGGTGAGACTGGGAACGCCACTGATGCTTCTTCCTCTCGCAGCGGGCAACCGTCCCGCAGCCTCAGAAGGAGAGCCGGCGACATTGTGAACAGCCTCAATCCAACGGGCGCTGGCAAGGGCCCCGACGTGATCCAGCAGCTAGCTGAGATTCCCTTTAACGCTGAGGCCTTCCTCCAGGCGAAAGCGGCTCAGGCCAAGGCGCTGGATGCCGAGGCCAGTGAGACCGGTGAGGGCGAGGATGTCGTCGAGGTTGAGTATGAGGGGACTCGTCCGTACGTTCCGACGGTTCACGCTCATCTCAAAGGCGTTGACAAGGTTTGCCGAAATGGGGAATGGTCGAAACCGCTTCAACGCTTCCTGACGAGACTTCAACTCGGTTCAAACAATCTCAGCGTCATTTATGACTCAGCCCTTGAAAATGTGGGGATCGAACCTCCCGAGGAGACCGAGTCTTGGGTCGAACAGAGTGAGCCTTCCAAATTCGCAGGCCACGTCTACAGATTCCTTGGCCGTCAGTGCCGATCCGCCTCTTCAGATAGACATCTCTATGTCCTCTATCACCCCAATGCCGAATGGCATACCGACTTCTACGACCTGCTGCAGGACAAGCCTCTGCCCAGCAACTTCCTCGGCTTCTCCGACAATCTGGATGCTCTCGTGGCCTTTGTGAGGTTCATCCGAAAGCGTCTCGGAAAGCGCGCCAACCACGCTATGTTCCACCTCCTCATTCCCTCATCCCGACCCATGTCCATCAGAGACGCTCTTGAGTTCCCAGATTTGGGCGATCTCGTCATTCACGGTGAGACCCACGGCGGGAACAATTACGTCTGGGTCAATCTACCCACTTCCGACGACTACCCCGCGAACCTGCTTCTGAAACATGTTGAAAACGCCGTCCGCGGTGAGAGCGAATGGAAGACGACGGCGACAGTCAGCACAGCCATAGGAGGATTAACGGCATCACTAGCCGGCGCAGCTTTCACCCTCAGGGTCAAGGGAGCACCCTTCCCATCCCTCAAGACCTTCGGGATCGGAGCAGTCTGCACCACCATAGCCGCCCGAATCAGAGGCGCAGAGTACCTCCCCCTAGCAGTCCTCGGAATCGGCGGACTCTGCACCACGATAGCAGCATTGCAAGTGAACAGAGGCCTGAGCAAGCGCGTGCCCAGACTCATCGGTGGCACCGACACACCCAAGGAGCCCAAGGCAGAGCCCGAGAAGGAGGATTCAGCAGCCAGCGAGCAGGACGAGAGCAGGGATGAAACCCCGCAAGAATCAGATGTCGTCCCCGAGCCAGAGCCGCCAGCTATTCCGGAAGAGCCATCCAAGATCAAAGACGACTCGGACGCTCTGTCCTTCGTGAGCAAGGCATCCAGCACGAGCAAGTCTTCGAGCAGCAAGAAGCATCGACGAAGTGAACGAAGTGAACGAAGTGAGAGGAGTGAGCGCAAGCGCAGGGATAAATAAAGCTTGGAAAAAAGATATAACGATGGAAAGACAGAACAAAGTACAAAGTACACTGACAGACAGCTGGACTTTTGATGGTGTATTTTTTGTTTTTCGATTTGAATACGCTTCGAGTGCTGTTTTTTTGCTCAGTCTTGGGTTTTCATGAGTTAGAAAAACGCATGAAAGTAGAAATATAAATTGAAGACCTCTACTTGAACGAGGCTGTTGAGTTCAAATACCGGTAATCCATATCTCACCTGATTGTGTGAGTCTAGTTGTGATGATTCACCAAACGAGCGCGCATTGACGTATGCAATAGGGATCCATAAATTGATAAAAATGAGCTACACTAAAACTACATCAGTATTCTTACCCTCAACTGTTAATTCTCCTGGGTTAAAAGTATAGCTCTTCAGCACCGACCTGCCTGGACAGTCACCACTTTAGGGTAGTTGACAACGCTGTGGAAGTAAGGATGAGAATTACCGAGGTTCTGGTGCATGTGGGTCTTATCTGGTCATGCAGTTTTCTAATTTTAGCATTTCTGTCAGATTTCTTACGGCTTGTCCAATCGGGGCCTGGTTATCTATAGCTATATCCACTTCGAGAGCAGATCCCAATGAACCAATGGAGACAATCTCAAGATGCAGCATCAACATTTCGCTTTGAAGCTCCGGCATATAATAAAGTAATCACGATAAAAAAAATCATTCATGATAAAGTTTACCGAAAAAGCTGAGAGATCAAACTCAAACGAGTTGCGAGTCAAGGTTCGCGGGTCTATCAGCCAAGCAGATAATGCAATACACAATACGGAGTACATACAACAAACCAAAGACTATGCACCCCATCTACCAAAGCTCGCAAACAGGCTTCTTCTGAGGGCACTTGAACGCTCGCTGGAAATCAGCAGAGTTCTTCACCGGCAACAGAATCCGAGCCTGGTTAGGGCTATGCTCATCCGTCAACCCAGCAATGACCTGTGCAGGTTTAATGTTCTCACACCAATTCTGACCCCATTTGACAAAGAACAACTGCTCGTGCGTGAAGTTACCGAGGCCAGGTAGATCTTGCGCTTTTCCATTGTCCTTCTCCCATTTCTTCCAAGCTGCGAAGCTGGAGAGAATGCCACCTGCGTCCGCTACGTTCTCCCCCAGCGTGAGATCTCCGTCAATCTTCTCCTCTTCTCCATCGGGACCGGTAATGGTGAAGTTGCCGTATTGCTTGACGAAGCATTCACTGGACTTCTTAAATCCGGCTGCTGACTTCTCATCGAACCATGCGCTCTTGTTACCCGTCTTGTCATACTGATGGCCATTGTTATCGAATCCATGGGTGATTTCGTGCCCAACAATACTGCCCATACCGCCGTAGCTGATGTAAGCGGGATAACCGGCATCGTAGATGGGGGACTGCTGGATGCCCGCTAGGATTACCATGGTGTTTCCCGAGGGTTGATGGAAGGCGTTGGTGGTCAGAGTGCTAGAGGGGAACTTCTGTCGATCAACAGGCTTGTCAAGGGATGCCCAGTTCTTGGCAACTCGGGACTTCGCGAAGGAAAGGCTGTTGAGGAGAAAAGACGACGTGATTTCAATGTCGGAATAGAACTTGTTCACGACCTTTGGGTCAGTGACATGCGGGGAAGTTGGTAAACCGATCTTGCTCGTCATGGCGCGAACTTTCTCAACAGCTGTCTTCTTGACCTTATCAGTAGCCCATGATCTAGTACCGATACGTCCGATGAAAGCTTCCTCAAGATTATCGATGATCTGGGATGTAAACTTCTTCGCATCAGGCGTAAAGTGCTTATCGGCGAAGAATCGGGCGAGAATCCAAGTCAGACCTGTAGGACCGACGAGCTGGGAGGCGACTTTGTCGTTTGCGATCCAGTCAACACCGTTGTCGAGAAGAATCGCGCATCGCTGCCACCGGGGCGCAGGACTACCGGGATCTTGGCCTTGCTGCTTGAGCTTCCATGTGTTGTAGGCCTCAGTCTGTGGAGAGTCGACATAGATGGAAACAGCAGCAATGGCCTTCCAAAGGAAGTATGCTTGGATGACCTCGGGTGGGGTCTGGGAGAACTTTTGAGAGATGTTATGGTATAGCTCTGCGGAAGTGAATGCAATCCTGGAATCGTTGAACCCTTCAGGCGCCAATTGATCAACGACGTACTTGAAGTTCAACTGCGGAGCGACTTCTTGGATATCAGCAATAGACACGTACATATCCGCGTCAGAGCTCTCTTCCGTATCTTGCTCCTGGCCCGCCTCCCCTGTCGCATTCGTCTCAGGGGCAGCTACAGGTTGCAGCGAGAGCTGAAGGGCAACGACCGATTCCATCAAAGTCCGAGCCTGGCCTCTGGTCAAGTTGGCAGGATGAACAGAGTAAATAAGCTCACTTGCAATCTTCAGGAAGTCAAACATATCCTCGGGAGTAGATGGAAGCCCGGAGTCGGTGGGTGGCTGGATACCAAGCGCCATCTTGTCAGGGTTCAGCGGCTCTGCAACCTGTATGAACCTCTGCGTCGTCTCGATGCCGATGCTTTCGAACAGAGTAAGGAGTTGCCCGACTCCCTTTGAGTGATCGTATATAGTCCCGTTCTTCCCTTTGCTGGAAGCAGGGAGTGTAGCTACAATTGTCTTGGCCACTTGTCGAAGTTGGCTAAGACCCTCCTCTTCATGGGCAGTTGTGTTCATGCAGACCTGGTAAGCTTCCTGCATCTTGACAAAATTCTCTTTATCAGCATTTGTCTCGTCTTTGGTGAGATTGACTGTTATCCAGCCCGCGTCTGGGCCGGAAGGGTAGGGACCTTCGAGAACGCGTCGAACGAGATCGTAAACATGGAATTGGACGGCCCCAAGAACATCGATGGACCTAGCGCCTGCTGGAATTGGGTTTCGTTCTGCCCAGTTGCCGCAAACGACTATGAAGACATTAGCTTACCGAAAGTTCGCGAATAGAGAGGAAAAGAAACGACCTACGCTCATCGAAGTTGGTGCATGGGTCAATCTTTGCATGATCTGTAGCCATGCTGCCTAGGATGTCATCCGCAATCTGGATACATGCTGGGGTCGTGCAGAGGCCGTTGGCATCATAGCCAGAGGATCCGCGAGGTATGATCCCCATACTGAAACTGAGTAAAAGGTTCCTGAGAAGAGTAAGAAAGAGTTACAAGACAGAGTTCTGAAACAGCCCTGACTGAGTTGATGGATCAAAAGGTATGAATTGAATAGCTGCTCTTATATACATACAAGCCTCAAACACGTCCTTGAGGCTGTGTCGGGTTCCAACGATCAAGATCATAAGCTCGTAAGATTAAATGCCCTTCCATTGGCCATCTCACCCGTGCTGACAGACAACGCGCATAAGATGCCAGTATAATAGTGGCCAAGGTCCCATTCTAATGGGGTTTGAAAAAAACAGCCAAATGCAGCGTAGCAGCCACGTCAATGCGCTCGAAAGTAGCAGCTAAACAAAGTATGGCGACGATTGCTGCGGTCATCATTTCTGGGACTTGGGTGATACATGATACTTAGCAGCGCTATTTCCAGGGTTCAGGCGCTTGTCCTGGGTGGGGGCTGAATTATTAATAGTATTCATAAATACAGCGGTCAGCCGTTTCTGCACTTTTTATGCTTATTATGATGATATGGCTAGCTGTGGGCGTAGGTTGAGGCAGCCGTGGTTGAATCGTCCAATGGATATCGACGTGGATGAGGATAGCACCGTCATGCGACGGGTACAAGAGGGCGCAGAGCGGTTTTGTGCACAGGTTGAGCTCGCCGCTGATGGAACTTTTGAGGCTGAGCCAGGGAATAAAATCAGTAAGCATAAATACAAATATTCGGGCATGTAATACGCATATTGCAGCCGACACTCGTGACCGTAGAGCCGGTCCGGGCTATGACTCGTTGGAGACCAGTAACTCTTTGTGCATGACTCATGCGAGGACGCGACTAACAAGACGAGAACAGGATTAAATCGCCGGAATTATATCGCGATTCTGCCATCGCCTGACTGACCATGTTCTATAAGGAGACCTCTTGCAAAAAGAACTAAGTAAGGAGTCGATCTCACATAGCGAGCTGACATTTAGTATTCACCGAGTCGATGTTTTACTGAGTGAAATGGGTCGGATTGCAGCGTCAAAATAGGCGTAAATTTGGCAGATTGATGATACGAGAGATAGCTCTGTAACTACGTGAAACTTCATAATGGATTTTCATCTATACTAGAATATCGGAAAGACAAAACAGGAAAGAATTAAACGCAGGATATTCGTTGCCTTCATTTCGTGTGCAGCTCAGCCTCGTTTCAATTTCAACAATTGAGTCTAACCCAAATGAGCAGTATCTGAACGCGCCTAATTATTCAACATAGTTCAACTTCACAGTATAAAGACAGAGAAATGCCCAAGGGAATGAATTTGAAAACACATTCATTCACAAAAGCATCTCTTCCTACTAACTACCACTCTTTCAAAATGCAGACCTTCAACATTCTTTTCATCGCTCTTGCTACTGCAGTAGCTGGGGTAACTTCTTCCTCCAACTGCCCTCCCTTTCCGGCCTCAATGACCCCTTTCTCCTACGGTTTCAAGGAGCCCAAACCGCCTGCTATCAAGCCAGAATACCAGGCCCATTTCGTACAGCACAAGTGGTTAGCCATCCCATCAAAATCCAACTTGCTCTGCGTCTTACTCACCGAAACTTAGGAACGGTGAACTGTCACATATCACAGCTGGATTCATCCAAAACTCCCCTTCCAAGGGCTTCGTCCGTGCCGATGAGGCTTTCGACGGTGTTCTTGCCTCTTCGACTTTTGACTATTCCAATGTCACCAAGTCGGGCTTGGTTGACAACACCCTGACTACATATGATCCCAAGAAGGCTAAGCCTAGTGTATGGAGAGGCTACGTGAACTCAAACTATCCTATTCTCAACAAGACTGTGTTGATTGACAACGGAGCTGTCTTCGAGGGCTTTGTTAAGAGGGATTTCACTCCAACTCCCGTTGCAGCTGTGAGTATTTCACTTCCTTCAGAGGAGCGATTGCTGACTTTTCATCACAGTGGAGCATCATGTACCAGAATGCGATTCCTGTTACAGTGTTTGTTAACGAGTGTGGTATTATTGTTGGCTACGATTATTTTGCGCCGGAGCTGCGCACCCGGGTCATCATGGAGTTCTTCAACATTCAGGCCAAGTAGACCGTTCAGTGTAATTGGTGGGGTTTTTCGCCGCGATGAGGTTTTCCCCAGGTATTCGAGTTTTTAGAGTAGAAGCGAAGTCCAATAATACACCGTCGTATTTACAGAATGACAATAGTAGTGTTGAATGGTGCCTTCTGAGTTCGGTTTTTTTTAGAGGCCAACAAATGTCTAGCCCTCCTCTTTACTGTTCAAGTATTGATATTCCCATAGCTGTACTAAATCAACCTTGATCCTCCCTGACACAACAAATCCTTTCTGTGAAATCAAATCCAGTAGCCTTACAACCTCCTTCCTCTGTCGGGCATCCATAGAGTTTGCACCCGCCATTCGAAGTGGGAATATCGCTAGTACTCCAGCAATATGAGAATGTTCAAGGACTTCAGAACAGTTGAAAATTACACCAGCAACATGAGTATCAATCTCACTAGAAGTGAGGATAGGGATGACTCTCGTGTCCCAGCAGTCATAGAAGGTGAAGTTCCTGCATAGAAACAACTGAAGAGCATGGTAATTTGCCAACGCAAGCTTTCCATACGGTCCAGATGATTTGATGGATACAATGCGCTGTGTGTACCAGGACTGCAGTTCGTACTGAAAAAGACAACTCTTTGCGGCCAGTATATCTAGATCCGGATGAGTATGTCTTTGATCTTCTGGAACTGACTCGATTTGGCCGAAGAAGCTGAAAATTGGTGAATACTAGCAATTTATGGGATGGCAAGACTTACCTTTTACTGAATGAAGAGATCTTGACCATCAAGTTGAGAATTTCGTCCAGCGGACTTGATGCTGCCATGTCATGTTGGTCCTTGCATGGATAGTCGGACAGTACAGTGTCTTCACCGTAGAGAATAGCTCGGTTGCCCTCCAACAGCCTGAATGTCTCAAAAGACTGACAGCCGAGATAATCAGAACGAGTGCCAGTCCCAGAGAGCTCAAATATTTTCGAAGTGCCATAGAGCATATGTTTAGCCCACTGGCCTCCAGATACCTCGATCATCAACTGAAAGTAGGATTAGAACACGAATGATTGATGTAAAAATATTCTCTTACCTCGAATAAGCCAAGGAGTAATGTACACCAAAGAACACCTTGGCATTGCAATGCGTCTGGTGATCGGATGTAGTGCTGAAGGCTTGTAAGTGCATTGCTATACGATTTCAAAGCGATGTGATAAGTTGATCGGAGCTCATTGCAAGATCTTGCATTCGGCGCTCTGCTGATTTCCAGTGCACCAATTGCAATCGTTGCTTCTCGCAGTGGCGCACATGTTTGAATTAGAGGTAGAAAGTCGGCACCCAAGTTTGCAAACTCAGGTGTGAATTCGCAGCGTTGAAGAAACAAGAAAAATGTCTTCAAGTATACGCTGTCCGGCTTCTCGCTTATTTGCGGCTGCAGCTTGCTTGTTTGTCGAGATACAGGATGGCTTACGAATGTAAGCTCAGACACTGCAACGGCCTGAGGCTGGCAGTGCTTCTTCATTCGGATGCAATATTCGCAAGGGGTGCCCCCTTCGCACTTTTTTTTCCGTGTTAGCTGGGGTCAGACTATGCCCAGCGATGAATATCTCTCGAACCTTTATGCGTCGCCTTGCACATGATTGGCAGCGGGTTAGCTTTTTACGCCGATCTAGCGGACCAACGATACGTCGAGCCTTCATTTGATTTGCTGACTTGTATGATTGGCTTGTAAGTTGGGTAATTATGTCGAGCAAGTCAAGTCACGTCAGGAAACTCAACTGGAAATGCCAACTTTTGTTGGTAGGTCATGACTGATGAACGCGCAACTTTGTATCGAGGCTCAGCATTTAGTAAGACCCACCAGACTTGTCTCGATGCGGAAGTATTTGAACGCACTGGAGTCATGATCACCATGAAATGCAACCAATCACATTTCTCTGCTGCCATCGTCTTACTTGAGCAAAACAATGCCGCATGTTGAACAAGGCTTGACAAGTGATATTGATGGCCGCGATAACAAAGAGCATTCTTGTAGTGCCAAAGGTTTGCTTTAAGCAGATGGTGTTCAAGGATAGCAGTTGTACGCACTCGATGAAAGTATTATGATTAAGTATTCCCTACTGGAAACTGTTCTAATTGTGTTTCTATAATTTTCGGATTCCAGATTCCTTTTAGCCCACGTAAATTCCACTTTTCATTACCTTTTCCATGCCCGGTTGTGATGGTTCCTAAATAACGCCTTTTAGTTGTGATTCTGCCTTTTTATGGCACTCTTGCCATTGATAATGCCAAAAAGAAAGCCGCAAGTCATAAGCCCCAGTTACAGCCTTCTGCGGAGGACGAGCCATTTTCCAAGCAGGAGTGATCGCCCTGTCATAAAGAAGATGGCAGCTAGGACGATGATAGCGAGATAGAAGCACCCTAGGAGCTGAGCGCCCAGCTTTTCGAGCAAGATACCACTAAGTGGATTTGCAAGGAGCAGTGCGACAGCCACACACATATTTGTAGAGCCTTGTCTTGAATTAGTAACCGAATTTTGTCAAGGGCCAGAACAAAAGACTAACCAAAATATCGAGCATAATCTTGTGGCTCGCAAGTCTTTCCAGTACATACTGCAGTATGTTAGTAGTGAGAGAAATGAATGGCGACAGAGGAACTTACAAGGCGATAGTACGTAGAAAGATCCAGAGCAGTATCCCCAAAGTGCAGTAAAGGTATACATGAGAGGAGCTGAGGTCGTGCTGAATGGGATAAAGATGGAGGAGATAAACACCAGGATGACAAACATGGTAGTGATCATAGCATTGAACGGCCCAACTTTGTCTCCCACGAACCCAATCGAGAAACGACCCAAGCAAGAGCAAGCACCGAGGATTGATAGAAGAGTATATCCATCCTCAGTGGAAAAGCCTGCTCCTCTTGCGATAGTTGGCAACAGGCCACTGATTCCATAGTTGACGAACTCAACCATGCAGATACCAAGGGCAGTGACGACAAAGCTTAAAGACTTGAAAGCCGACAAGTCCAGGCTGAAGCTTTGGGGTTTTTGAACCGTTTGTTGACCTTCTGTGAGACGACGGAATGGCAGATAGCATAGCACGCCAAGTGAGGTGATGCAGGCAATGACAAGCGCAACAAGCCTCATCGACCAAGCCCAGCCAAGCTTGCCGAAAGTAGCACGTAGCATCATTGGGTAAATGATACCGCCAAGTGAAGTACCCATGACGGCAATGCCCATGGCAAGACCGCGACGGCGAGTAAAAATCTTGCCGATGACGCCGATAGCTGTGACAGCACCGATACCGCTCCCGATACTGCCAAACAGGCCGAGACAGAGGATGAAATGCCAGTATTGCGTACACTCAGCTAAGAGGAGGAATGTAACGGTGGAGAATGCAGCGGCGATCGGGCCGAGGATCTGAGGGCCGTAGCGATCTAGGATAGAGCCGATCTGGAAGTTGAAGATGAGGGAGAGAAAGAGGTAAGTTCCTGATATCCATCCGACTTGGCTGACACTATAGCCGTCCAACTCGTTTAGGGTGAGATGGGACTGGACTGTTCCGAGGGAGTTCATAAATCCTAAAAGAAATCATCAGTAAATGCCTTGTTTGGGTTAAGGGAGGAGTACTTACCATAGGAAGATATCAGGAATAGCATAGAGGCAAAAACGCAGAGCCAGGCACCAACGTCCGACTCAATGTCTCTTTTGGCTGGTTCTTTTTCGTTGTATGGGCTAGTGGAAAGGTCTATCTGGCTTGGAGGTACCGAAGTCGGTGCGCTTTCGATGTCTGGAGTTGCCGCGCCCTCGCGGAACAGAGTAGGTGAAGTCGACCTTGATCGCTCCATGTTGATGATGTTGTAATTCAATGTGCAATTAAACTCTTACTGTCGAATGCAAATATCTTATCTTGAGAGTACAGTCATTGACTTGTAGTCTATTTATACCGTAAAAGTACCTGACGTCCACCGCCAACCATCTCCACTCACGATATATCTTCACATCATGAGCCTCAAGAACGTATCTCTCGCTTACTCCAATCAACGCCATTCTCCGATGCCGATTCCAAGACTCGTGCCTGAGTCCAAGGAAAAGATTTAGAGAAATCTAATAATGGCCCAAGCTCGTTCGATCGACTCGGCCAGACCCGCCGCGTTGGGTCAGGCATCTTGTGTTGCAGCTCCACTTAGTGGACCGCTTGACTAAAAGACTGAAGGTCATGAGTGATTGCGACACCGGGAGAATAGTCATAATATCCACGTCTCGGCCAGATTTTTTGTCACGAACTTGTGGTACGTCGCTACGTACTTGCACCATGAGGTTCGGTGAGTATCGTGGTTGTGCACGGGAATAACGGAGATCCACCACCGTCAGGTACACTAACGTGCACGCTGCTTCTCGGTATTGCCACTGCTGAATGCCGACGATCTGGCTTTGGATCGGTGTAGCCCCTGGTACCTTTTAAATGTCAAGATGTCGTGTTTGTTGTTTATTTTAGATTTTCTTAGCTTATTTATTAGTGTTTATATCGTGATCTTTTCCGGCTGCGCTGAAACCCTGGTATCCGCATCATATCATGTTGAGGCTGACTCGTCATGTCACTCGGTATCGCCACGCACTGTGTGTCCCATACAATCCGAGCATTGTTGGTAATATTTCAGGCTTGAATATCACTGATAGCCGTCACATAGGTATAGTCGTGCACGGTGAAGCATATACTGTACACGCTGGATGTTTTCGTGATATTTCTACGGTGGAGAGGCGTAGGCCTGCTCACGTGGTTATGTATCCGATGTAGGAGTCTTGCCTGCAATATAGTCTTGAGTCACGAGTTTCAATTCCTCCATCAATTTCTGTCAGGATGTTAAGAAGTGCAGACGTGGTGAGCGCCAGCCCCCTTAAGTGATCTCTCCGGACTCCAATAGAGCAGCTTGAGTGATCACCATTGCTTCACTTCCCAAGTTTGATCAAAAGCCACTTATAAATTTTAGGTGGTGCTACGTCTAGCGCCGCTCCTCAGGTTGACGCAGGAAAATAGCGAAGCTATCTCGTGCAGCATCGGAAATTTGTAGGACCCAAGTGTCGATTGGATGAGATATAGCTGATAGCTGGTTTCGCTGACGAATTAAACATCACGACGTAAATGATCCAGAACATAGGATGAAGTTCTAGATCGAATTAACTGTTTCATGTAGGTAAGAACCAGGAAGCTCTAGTATATTTCTTTGCCGAGGGAATAATCTAGCTGAAAGACCCGCCATTACAGATTCAACAATGGTAGCACTGGGACCAGAGATCTGTCCAGTGTATAAGTACCTGCCAGTAGGATCCTTTCCATTCCAGATGGAAAAGGATGCAACTGAGAACTGGCCAGTATTCATGCCTCGTCAATCTCATGTGAGATGCATCGTTTCTCCATGCAAAGGCTTTTGTTGCTACTACAAAGCGAGGGGCATCAAAAGGTCCTTGCATTCAGTGCCCACCGAATAAATCTAACCCCAATAGCCTACTCGCAAGCTACCCCTCAAGGAAGTCGGGAGCAGCGAGGGCCAATAGACTGCATGACAAGGCGATGTTCCGAGACGGGTTGCCAGATACGAAAACAGGCACGTAAATACTAGCGATAATCGGGCATGCACAGCGCACTTCTGTGGCAAGATATGCAGCTATTGAACGGCACAGCAGTCTCCGGGGAATGAATCTGCGCAGCCGCTGGTGATCTTCCGGTCTGAAACCCTCCGCATTGATGAAATAGGAAGCTCGAATTGACTGTGGAGGCGATTTATGCGCGGGACATTTTCAGCTGAAAACTCGATGCAACGTGAAATACGACTTGCATGAGACTAGTGAAATCGTATGCAAAGCAGATCAGGACAGTCATCATCATTGGATGGAGTTCGGGATATTTGTTTGATCTAGAACTGGTATCACGAGATGAATACTACCTTCCATTGTGCAGGTAGTCCAATACGAATATTCATAGTGAGTTCTCGTCGTCGCGATCAGTCCACGTTGGTGATTGAGGTGCATTAAGCGCTGGGAAATGCAGAGATGAGAGGCATATATGGCTCTAGACCAAAGTCAAAGTAAAAAGGTTCCTATCATCAGATATCACCTGCATTGCTAGGGATGTTCTCGATGTATAAAAAGCCTGATGTCCTCCCGAATACCCAGAACTTCAAACAAGAACTTCACCTTCAAGCAATTGACAAACGACCTCTCTCAATACTACCTCTTCACACACTCCTGTAAATCGCACCATGTTATCCATCCTGCTACAGTCTCGCTAACCTACCATAGCCTAGAATTCATCACGATGGTCAACCCACTCTACGTTGTCTACGCGCTCTCCGCCATCGCAGGAGTTGAGGCATGCAAGAGGACTTGCTCTGCTTCCAACGACTCCGGCACCACCTGCAGCTACTCGTGCACCCAGGTTTGCTCCAGCATCTCGGCCAAGCAAGCTCGCGATACCTTCCTCGCGGCCCTCCAGTCGGGCGGCAACTCGTGCTCTGCTGTCGGGACTAGTGGCGTCTCGTGCAGGAAGACGGCCAAGTTTGGAAGCTGCTATGATCATCACTGGTCGTGCGGCAGTGGCTGCTAGATTAGCCACAAGGAGGAAAGCTATATAATCGGGCCAAGATATGGATGGAGGGCATTAGGGTGAAGACAAAGTCTGTGCAAGTCTGAGCCAACGGTTGATCTTACTGCATGTCATCAATATGTAGCCGCATGTTCAAAGCTCTCATGTTCATTAGAATCAGCAAAGAACTCTTCAATGCTTTTAGGTCTATTAGTTTAAGCGTCAGTGCACTGGGCGATCTTGATAGGCCATGAATGAGTTGTCCAAATCGAAATCCCAATGGGCTAGCAGAGGTAAGAAACTAAGGATTTCTATCTGTGATGATAAGAAATGAACACATTCAGTACATCCTAACAGGCCTCTAGGCTAGCTAGTCTTATCATCTTGGCTTAATACGAAGATTTTTTGCTCTATACGAATAGGGTAAACAACTATGACCCCTACACATGATGGATTATTCTCGTACTCGCGAGTCCTATCATGAACGCAGCTCAACGGACCAGTGCGCCAGCGGCTTAGCTTACACTTCAAGTTTATATACCGATTATTCTACTTCTTTTGGCCTCGCTTGCATTAGAATTGTTGCTTTGGTGAATTCGGACTGACTCAAACACCACCAAAATTTCCGCCAAGTAGCCGTGTATCCCTTTGGCACTATCGGCGCCCGTGGCATTAGTAATTTACAAGAGACTAGAATCATATTTATGGTATTAATATTCCGCACTTCTACGTCGGCAATTGATGTTGGCTTCCTCTAAACATTAGTACCGGACGCTATTGGCTTTAGTGCAGGCGGATATTATCTCGTCCAGAGGCTTTCGTAGCAGAGAGCTTGTGGTTGAGCTAAAACTTAGTAATATAAGCATATCTATTATCACCGTCGGCAGAGGTCACGGTATATCGTCGAATAGTTATGGAGTCAAATACCACCTCGGCATATGGCAAGTTCCGTGCGATGGAGCAGATCCGAGCCGACTTAGCCGCAAGACCCTGAGAGCGCACGGGCGAATACCCCAAAACTGTCACCTGGGCCACTATGATGCAGGGAGGCCCTGCACTTGCATTGCTGCAACAATTCGCTGGACATTTTGCTTTTTGGAACACTAGAATGAAATGCGTTAAGATGATATGACGATTTCAGATGCGACCCAATCAACACTATGATCCCTACCACGCCGCTGAGGAGAAACAGTTCGAGACCTTTTGTAACAAGTATTCGTCACTTGTGCAGTGGTATCTTACACTAAAACTAGCTAATGAATCGTAATGACTACCTCCCATGATACTGTCCCGGAGTGAGCTCTCCCCTATCCAAGTGTCCCTGGGCGGAACTAATCACAATTTCCGTCTTGCGCATGATTCCATCCTCTTTGGCCAAAATATCCTCTGCACTATCACTAATCTGCTCATCGACCCCACTGCCCAAAGGCTGCAGTCCGCTTCTTCGGGAAAGGTTCTTGCGATATGTCGACTGCAGCGCGTAGCCGGAATTGTTCTGCGACTTGCTGCGGCTGCGACTCCCGACGCGGGACTGCTCGCTGAAGTAGCGCACCAGAGGGGCGAGGGTCGGGACGCAGGCGACTATTATTCCGAGATTGTTCTCGACCATTGACCATTTGATGAGGCCGGCTGAGTCGAGGAGGTTGGAGAGGGATTTGATGGTCTGGATGCGGACGATTTGGATGATGGAGATGAAGATTCCCATGGCGAAAAGTCCGAGAAGAACGACCTTCTTGCGATTCGGCATTTGGAGCTTGAGTAGAGTCGGAAAAGGGAGCAACATTCTGTATTTGCCACTGGTCAGCTCGCTTGTCATTGCCGATGCCGTAAATACTCACACGACAACGTCAAAGACGATGGTAATCGAGGCCATAGTGGTGTACATAGGCACGCCCTTGAGACACGAGCCATGCGTAATGCTTAGATCCCATTGCTTCCGAACCTACGAGTATCTCGAGTTAGAAAAGGCAATTATTCCACTGCGTCGAAGAGCCACGTACCGGCGTGCAGAGGTTGATCTGTGCAATCAAGAACGAGAGATGGAAGAGTGTACAGGCAACAGCGACGCCGACTGTCACTTTGTACCATATGCCTGACGACATGAATCTCAAGTAAGAGATCAAAAGGCTGAGCTTGAACCCTAGAATGCTAGTTATGTAGCTTTTCGTCGTCGGTAAGTATTTGTTCGGTATCGTGAGAGGAGTCGATCTTACAATGGCGCGCCCATGAATTGTAGCTTTAGACGGCATTAGCTTTTGACAGACGATTTATAGAGTGTAGGGGGCTTACCAGCATGAAGTTGTAGTAGTTCTGCTGAGGCAAGTCATCAAGTTTCTTCAATCCGAGTCCCCATTTCGTTTCTAGAATGTGTCAACTGGTGATCAGCAACAATCGATCTTAGCGAAAGTTTACTCACGTATCACGGTGATAATAGCGAATCCGCAGCTCGCGATCTGTTGCTGATCAGTATGTCTGTCATCTGGGGATCGAACGCAGATCCCTTCTTACCCATGTCACGACGATGATCCAGTCATCTACAAACAGGACGCGTCAGTGCCGATGAACAACAGGGAATTGACAGGCTCTTCTTACCAGCTCCCACCGACTTGAGCATAAACCCTCTGACATAAATTCTCAGGAGAACCGTAAGGAGCGCAACGGCTGTAAAGACAACAGCAATAGACGTGATTTGAGGGCCATCGGTTGGCGAGCCACTCGGGGCGTTGTAAGTCCAGCCTGACATTGGAAAATATGCGACGACAGTATGGAGAGCACAACCCGGCAGAGTACAGCCGACTTATACATCACTGTCTCTGGAAAAAAGAAACTTGAATCCTTCGAAATGAGCTCTGTTCCGAGACCATGGTCTGATCTGACGCAGTCCGGCAACCACAAAACTCAATTTGGCAGGTCGCTTCTCCTCGAGACGATGCGAAATACAATCCTCATGCAGGGGTTACTGACAGATTGTTCATGGACCATTCATAATGGAACACTCCTCTCGGCTGTTTAGCTCCCCAGGGCCTTGGCAACCCATTACCTGTTCAACCGAGATAAGCTTCTGACATGGAACCTGTCAGGTAGACCGTTGTGCCGGTGAACCTAAACATCCTAGCCCCAGCCCCGGCCCGTGAGCCACTTCCGTGCCTCGTCTCCGCTTTCAAAGCGCACTATCACCGGTGGTACTAGCTCTCAAAAGGCATACGCACCGATGCTTACGATGCACGACGGAACTCTAATAGTACTTATATAACCCAAAAAGTAAAAACAGACAAGAATCACCCTCTCTTTTCTGCAAGATCTGCGACACTGTAGCATTTCCTGTGAGTCACACCCTTTACCTAACTGGCTTGTTGCTTTTTGCTCACGCAGGTAGTGTTTCATCTGCAGCACATCAACCATGAAAGTAACAAGCTTCGTTACAGCCGCTGCGGCCTTCTCCACTGCCCAAGCGTATGCTACTACATCTAGCTGTAAATGCTTTCCTGGTGATGCTTGCTGGCCTTCGGACAACCAATGGAAGAGTCTCAACACGACTGTGAATGGTCGTTTGATCAAGACTGTTCCTTTGGGGTCGCCTTGTCACGATCCTACGTACGATGCTGTGCAGTGCAAGTTCCTTCAGGACCAATGGCAACATCCCGGGATCCAGTAAGTTTGACACTGATTCAATGTAGCCCTGTGCTAACATAAATTAGCATGAACTCGTCGTCGTCTGTCATGGCTCCTTGGTTCGCTAACCAGAGCTGCGATCCCTTCCAACCTGAGTCCCGTGCCTGCGAACTAGGAAACTATGTTCGCTATGCCGTCGAGGCGCAGACCAAGGCTGATGTTGTCAACACAATCAACTTTGCTCGCAACAACAACATCCGCTTCGTCATTCGCAACACAGGTCACGACTACAATGGAAGATCCACCGGTGCCGGTGCTCTGTCTGTCTGGACCCATCGTCTCAAGGACATCCAGTTCAAGGACTACAACGCCAACGGATACAAGGGCAAGGCTGTTACTCTTGGTGCTGGCGTCCAAGGCTTTGATATTCTCAAGGCTGGAAACGACGCTGGGTATGTTGTCGTAGGAGGCGAATGCCCTACCGTTGGTATCACTGGTGGCTATACCCAAGGTGGTGGCCATTCTGCGCTCAGCACAAGCTTTGGTCTCTCTGCTCAGAACACCCTTGAGTTTGAAGTGATTACAGCAGACTCTGGTGTTGTTACTGCTTCTCCTACCAAGAACTCCGATCTCTTCTGGGCTCTCAATGGTGGCGGTGGTGGAAACTGGGGTGTTGTCCTGTCCATGACTGTCAAGGCCTTCCCTGATACCAAGGTTGGCGCTGCGACCCTCGCCTTCTTCAACACCAACAACGATCAGGCGACCTTCTACAAGGCCATTGAGACTTTCCACTCTAAGCTCCCTGGCATGGTCGATGCTGGATCCATGGTAGTCTACTACTTTACCAACACCTTCTTCCAGATTGCCCCTCTGACAGCTTTCGGCAAATCTCAAGACGAGGTTCAGACTCTTCTTGCGCCATTCGTCAGCTCACTTGACACCTTGGGTGTGAACTACACTGTCAAGTACAGCCAGTCAGCAAACTACTACAACCACTACGACACCTACTTCGGCCCTCTCCCCATTGGTAACATCCAAGTCGGAATTGCCCAGTACGGTGGCCGCTTGATTCCTCGCGACACCATCGTCAACAACAACGACGACCTCACCCAGGCTGCCATTAGCATCGTCGAGCAAGGCGTCACATGGATCGGTGTTGGCACCAACGTCGCACCCTTCAGCAACCCCCAGAAGCAGTCCCTTCTCCCAGCCTGGAACAACGCCCTCGTGCACGCTACCCTCACTACACCATGGAACTTCACTGCTCCCTGGTCGGAGATGCTGGACCTTCAGAACCTCATGACTGATACAATCATGCCTGAAATTGAAGCTGTCACGCCCGGAAGTGGAGCGTACATGAACGAGGCGGACTTCCGCCAGCCCAACTTCCAGTCGGAGTTCTTTGGAGCCAATTACAACAAGTTGTTGTCTGTAAAGGCTAAGTGGGATAAGCAGGGATTCTTTTATGCCCGGAATGCAGTTGGCAGCGAGCAGTGGACTGTTAGCGATAACGGCCGAATGTGTAGGGCGAAGTATTGAGCAAACACTTGCATGATTGGACTGTGTACACTTCAACCAAAAAGCAGTACCGATAAGACGAGGGGGTAATTATAATAGGACTTTATTTCTAAATACATACTTCGACGAGAGCATGCCATTTGAGTCCCGATTAGGCAATGCATATCTGTACAGCCCTACAATCCTAGTCCTCCCTTGCCATGGCCGCCACTAGCATTCCTCCCCCGCTGAGCCCTAAGGTCGGATCCGAACCCCCGGCTAAGACAGTGGCGTTAGTGCTATCTTAAAAAGCTACCATATCGTTGGGCGCACCATCTCCCTGATTTTCTTGGCTGTCTTACATGCTGATAAACTCAACACATCGAACGCCTCGACTCAAAGATGTCGATCAAAGAGATTAATCTCAACCGTTTTATCCAATGTGGCTTGGAGTAGTGAGGAGTTCGGAAGACACGCAGTATTGTGGCGCATAACAACTCACCCTTTAACAATTCCAAAGGGTCAGAGTGTCTGAAGCATCCCTTAAAGGGGAGTATCTCCCTTTTCGACTAAATATGCTAATCCCCGCTACAAATCCGAGCCGCCGACCTTCTCCATTTTCCCAGACCCTCTTCAGTTACTACCTCTCTCCACTCGCAAGCATGACGATTATCACAAGGATACGCACCTCCAAGCCCAGACGAGCTATTCTCGTCACTGGTGGGGCTGGCTTCATTGGCTCCCATCTTGTCGAAGCTCTACTTGCTGAGGGCGGATGGAGAGTCGTCGTCGTTGACAACTTTGATGAGTTCTACGACCCAGAGATCAAGCGCGCCAACCTTGCACCTCATCTTCTGAACCCGAACCTTAGGCTTTACGAGGCCGATATCGAGGATCTCGAGGCCCTTCAGACTATTTTCGCTGACAATGGCTTTTCCGCTATTGTTCATCTGGCAGCCCGCGCCGGTGTCCTTCCTTCTTTGAGCCAGCCCAACAAGTACTTCGATACCAATGTCAACGGCACTTTGAACCTGCTTCAGTGCGCTAGAGAGTTTGGTGTCAAGCAATTCCTCTTCGGATCATCGTCGAGTGTATACGGTCTTGGTGCCAAGGCTCCTTTCTCCGAGAACTACAAGAGCACACAGCCCATTTCCCCCTACGCAGCATCCAAATCGGCTGGTGAACTGCTTTGCCATACATACTCTCATCTCTATGACATTCGCTGCATCTGCCTCCGCTTCTTCACCGTTTACGGTCCTCGTCAACGACCAGATCTTGCCATTCACAAGTTCACAAGGCTCATCCACCAGGGCAAGCCCATTCCGCTCTTTGGAGATGGCTCTTCGCGTCGCGACTATACTTATGTCGATGATATCATCGACGGTATTTTCGCTGCGCTCAAGTATGACGGATCTGACTACGAGATCTTCAACCTTGGAGAGTCGCAGACCATTCAGCTGAGAGATCTCATCGGTGCTCTCGAGGACACATTAGGACGCAAGGCTCGCATTGATAGAAAGGGAGAGCAAGCCGGCGATATGCCCATCACCTACGCTGATATCTCTAAAGCGGGCGCCATGCTTGGGTACAAGCCTAAGACGCAGATTCAACAGGGTGTTGTCAAGTTCGTCGCTTGGTACCTCAGCCAATGTGGTCAATGATTTAGGACTCTTTTCGTGTGTACTTGTTTTATCGGCTTGGTTCTCGGGGTTCGGGGTATCTACTATTTATGAACTTATAGATTGTACACGCTTTGCTCGGTTTTTCTTTGCCAGTTTGTCTTCAGTTTTAATGATCATAATAAATGCCAACGCTCTACTTTTGTGATTTGCCCGACTGTCAACGGGATACAAATGTTGAGGAAAGTAGAGATGCAAGGAGATTCATTCTAGCCAGTGCTTTCAATTTTCCGATGCCTACTTCGAAGACTACAGGAGAGGAGAGGTTTTACTGTTGTGTGTTTCGCGTAAATCTCGCAAACTCAAACAACAAGCTAACGACGCGGCTCCCGTTGCCATGCGGACGCAATAAGCTTATGTTTTAGTCATGAGTCTCATTTTGAGAATGATGCTGCCGTCCTCATGCGTCACATGTACAACTCTTTCTGAATTGCAGTTCCTCTGATCCCGAAGCTTGATGAAATATAGTGCCAAGCTCACTTCAACGGAAAAGAAGCGGAGAAGTGTATTAGTGGCGAGAAACTGCAAATGTAAATAAGAATATTAAAACTCGCGACAGTTCCAACGGCTCAGAGGCCATCTCCTCATATTAGTTAGCAGCCACTCTAAAGCAAGGGGGCGCCAAGCTTGCCACCATTCTTCTTCCCAACCATTAAATTGCGATGTCTCAAGCCACCAACCAAGGCAAGGGCAGATTAGGGGTAATTGCTATCTTTCCCTCTTAAGCCCTTTGAAATTTCTCCATCCCAACAAGTCTCTCCTGTCAATCTCAACAGCCATCTGACCACCAATTTCCCTTCCAGAGACATCGATACTTGTCTTTTTCATCGCGTATCACCGCCATCCTTTCATTATTACAGTCTATTCGCTGACCGAAAACCTGTGGCTGAGCCACAGCCCCCAAAAAAACACACCAAAGCTAACATGCTCTACCCCAATCCGAAGCCCAGTAGGGCACCTCTATCGAGAGTCTTCAGCGCACCAATGTTTTACAAAATCATTACCGTCTCTCTGGCATTATCACTATCTTTATATACGTTATTATGGTGGTCTAAGCTGGAAATAAGGCCGACAGACTGGCAGCAGGACAATGTCAACACCACAGAAACCGAGACCCCAATTGACCAGGACCGTCGTTTTGCCTTCATCATCCCTTCCACAAAACCAAGTCCAAATTTATGCAAGACTATCTTCAGCTCCCTCGCTTTAGGCTACCCAAGCCCGGTTATCATCAACTGGGGGGTCGACTATAGGGACATCTCACATTGGAGGCTTGGCAAGAATCTTCCCAAGATCATCGGTTTTGTGGACTATCTTGACTCGGTTATGCACCCTAATGCTACTGCAGAAGAGAAGCTAGAGGAAGATGATATCGTTCTTATGGTTGACGCCTACGACGTCTGGTTTCAGCTTCCTGCCCAAGTTCTTCTCAGTCGGTACCATGCGATCAATAGGAGAGCCAACGAAAGACTGCGCAAACAATGGAAGCGGAAGGATGTGCCCATGCCGATGAAGCAGACAATTGTTACAGCAGCGCAAAGGAAATGCTACCCTTGTGATCCTGAATTGTTTGGCATGGATTTAAGATGTGACCATTGGCCCGAAAGTCCTTTGAGAGAGGATCTTTATGGACCGGAGACGGAAACGAACGCTACCTTCTGGCACAACAACAGACCAAGATGGATCAATGGCGGCATGTACATTGGCCCAGCAGGCGACATGAGGCGACTGTTCCGTCGCGCCAAGCAAACCATTGAAGCAATGGTCGGTGAGGCTTTCCCTGTGAGGAGCGAGCAGGGCATGATTGGGAACCTCATCGGTGCGCAAGAAGTCTGGCGCGAGTTGCAAAGGAATAACCACGTCAGCGTTGATGTCGAGGATCTCGTGGGGGAGAATTACGAATTTCATGCTGGACTCGACTACGCTAACGAGATATCGGCACAGACTTTCGCCACCGAGATCAGTCCGGAGAACAATATCTATGACGGCGACTTTGTCATGCTAAGCGATCAAGAGTCCATCAACATGAACTCTGAGATACGCGGTATATCACCAGTGCGGGTGGAGGGTGTCCCAGATGACCTCAAGTCGGTTCAAAGCCCGCTCGTCGAGGACGGGAAGACCGTTGACTGGAGCGATATGCCTCTGTACACCGATTTCTTCCTCTCAGAAGTACCTGCTATACTGCATCACAACAAATACAAGGAAAGACGAACGACATGGTGGGACAGACCATGGTACCACCAGAAGCTGCGCGGCCTTGTCAAATCCGCTCTGCTGCCAAGAGAAGATGATGAGCCTTTGGCTACTGTTGAGCTTGAGGGGGGTAGCAGGGTCAGATACTGGGCAGCTTCAGCAGAGAAGATGGACAGATATCCCCGCATGGGTAAGCTCAATACCAACTTGACGGTCTATGATAGGTTTCCGAAGATGGAGCCTAACGAGATGTGTCGGTATGGAAGGCGGAAGCCGCATGGATCTAAAGCAACGTGGGAGGAAGAAGTTTTCCGTGACGGTGGTGGAGAGTTCAATGGGCCTTGATTGATTGATTGTTGTTATAGATGATGTTAAATGTTACAAATTGCGGATTTTCGTATGAGTTTTGGTTAACTTGAGTCCTGATACCAGCATATTGAACAAGACTTGTGAGATAAAAATCAGGAGAATCAAGGGTAATTTCCGAGTGCAGGAAGCCAGAACCTGTAGAGTTAGACCATTGCCATCATTAAACTCCAGAGCGTTAGCTAACAGCTCGTAACCCCGCTTCCCAATCAATAGTTCAGTGTCGCTGGCGGAATTGGCAGGGCTTAACGCCAGCTGAAGAAAACGCTTTTATCGGCGGTAAAATTCAGGAGCCAAGCCAGAGAATTTATTAAGGCGCTGCAACCGCCACTGACATCTTGTCTGATCTTGAACTGCAGGCACTCTAATTCTGACCTTAGTCTTTCGTTAGCCATGCGCTTTTACGCCTCGCTTTCGCTGGTGGCCGTTGGGCTTGTGGCTGCTAGCCCTTGCAAGCCACCGTCTTCCAGTATGTTTTATTCCGGGGCGACTGTATTCGCGGTAACTGACACCAAGTCCAGCTGTTGTGTCGAATTCCATTTCATCATCCGTTACGACCGGTGCCTCTAGTACTCTTGTCGGGTCTGCTTCTTCCACGGTTGATTCCACCGCGGCTACCACCGAGAACAATGTAGCTGAAATCTCAACCTCGGCCGATTCTACTGTAATTGAGACTTCGACTGCAACTGGTTTAACGAGCACCGACTACACCCAAGTCAGCATCTCAACAACTGAGTCTCTGGCCGAGCCAACTTCTACGGCTACAACTTCTGAAGGCGCTACCTCAGTTGATACGACTACAGCTCTCACAACAGAGGCTTCATCAGCTGAGACATCTACAGCTGTCGCAACCACCACCACTTCCGAAGAGGCAGACCCAACAGGCCACTTCCTCGTTGCTGGTGAGGGTCCAGCTCTCGGAGGCAAAGTCAAGTCCAACGGCGACAGTTTCACCCCCATGGTCTTCGGCGACCGCGGCTCGACGTTCAACCCCGCTCGCTTCCTAGTTGACGATACCACCGGCGAGCTCCAGCAGGATGGCGTGACCGTCTGCGCATACCAGCAGGTCGGGCAACCTTACGCCCTGATCACGCGGTGCGAAAGCTCTAATCTCTACTACGGCAGTGTTCCCATCAACTGTGCACAGTTCGAGGGCCCTGGTACCGCTATCAGATGCAGTGCGGTGAAGTTGGACTGCTGGCAAACTGGACCGGGTTCTTCCCAGGCGTGTACGAGGTCAATGGACCCTGATTGGGATACATTCTTTATCACCACTAGTGGTGATTATGTCTGGTATCTCAGTTCGGGGATTCTGCAGAATGACTTCATGACCACTGTTGAAGTGTTCGTTGATCATGTTGTGGTCAGCGCTCCCGTACCACCATGATCAACAGTCTGGGAAGGGAATTGGAACTGGATCTAGGACAGGTCGGGCTAGCCATATATTGCATTCTATTCTCCACTGTTTACGATGAAGCTGTAGGGTAGCTTATTGATATTAGCTGTTCTTTCATGACATAGGATAATTATACAATTCCTGGTTTTCTATACTATTAAGTGGGTTTAAAACTAGCTAACTTACTTGAACTCATATAATAGTGTTTAAGGGTGGCGAGATTTAAACTTAGTGCAGCGCAAATGTGCCCGTACTTGGCACAGCTATTTTTGCCCTAAAATTCTACTGAAGGATAGAACAGTAGAAGTAGTTTCAATGCAATTAAAACAATGAAATAAAGCAAGCAACTGATAACTTCACGCCCCCTTCTTTTAAAAAATAAATGCACCTTAGCAGTAACATAGGAAAGAAAAACTCAAGAAGTTTAACAAAAGGAAGCTATTTTTAGTCGTTGACCATATTGAGGTGAGTGGGGCATTCCGAACTCGAGACCGTTGGTACAGCCACTCTTCCATATGAGCTCAAGGGGAAGCACAGCCTCATTCTGGAACTGCGCCACGTGTTGTACGTTCATAATCGCTGCCGCGTATATAACGTCAGCGCCCGTCAGCTGAAAGCGCAACCTTAATTCCCCAATAACAACCTCATTTCATCGATCCGAACCTCAATCGCGCACCTCAAAGCTTACCTCCTACACCATCAAAATGTCTTCCTCTCAATCTGCGCCACAAGAACTATCCGAGATGAGAGACTCTCAATCTCTCGAGACCAATCAGCCCAAGTCTCAGCAATCAATGGGTAAGACAATAACGCGCTCCGGCTACCGACGCGCCAAGTTTTAGTACTTGATACTGACATTGCGTAGATCCCCAGAAGGCCCCAGAGACGACAGATCCTCAAATGGAGCTCCGCGGAGGTGGTGCTTGCGATGGCAGGCTCTGCGGCATCATTCCATGCCCAATTCCCATCAACTGTTGGATCATTCCTTGCCCTTGTTAAGACAAATCCTAGATGGATTCTTTGGGTAGTCATTCGTGTTTTTCTTACAAGATACTCGTCGTATACATAATGCTGGGATAGTTAATAAAGCAAGGCTGGTTTTTCGCTCATCATCTTGACGCTCTTTATGACGTCATGTCGTGAAAACGACTGGAAACTTCCGCGAGCCACGCGTTGCCCATAGCTGAGGCTTCATCCGATTTCTATTTCACGTGGCACAGGCCTACCTAGTCTTGAGCTCTCTTTTTAGTCTTGCAAACAAATTATTTCTCCGCTAACGCTAACCTATCTATCGGGCTCAGTCTTGGCCAACAATGACGTCGCTCTTGCGAGATTCGGGCAGGACTGTAAGCTTCTCCATCTTACCAGCCTTCACTGTACCCTCAACCGTCGTATTATGAGGCGCCCAGACCTTGAAGCGCGCATCCCAAGACTTGGGCCAAGCAGCAAGCAATCTGATGTCGTCCCCAACAAAAGTCTGAATGAGCTGCTCCTGGAGTCCAATAGCAGCAGAGCCGTAGTGATTAAGATCAGGAGTCCAATCGAAGTTCGGCCCCTTGAAAGTCGGAAACTTGCACACTTTGCTTGGCGCGTACCGCTCCTCCGTCATGGCAGTAGCGTTGGCTGTGAAACCCATTCGTGCAAGCCAGATGACATCCTGCTTCCAACCAGTGTTACCATGGAATGAAAAGGTCTCGGTGTCGTAGAGATAAGTGTTGATAGCGTGGGTGAGGTTGGGAAGACCGAGGCCGTATTCGGGCCAAGGAAATACCGTGTATAGCTGAGGGACTTCGCTGTTTTGGACGCGTGTGTATGCTTCGGCGGGAGCAATGCAAGTGTGACCTTGTTGCTGGCGTAAAGTGTTTGCAGGGATCTTGGCCAGGTACTTGGTGTAGTAAGTCTTGTTCTGGAGTGCATACTCGTCGACGATGAGGAGATCTTTGACGACTTGACGAAGACCAGCAAGGGTAGAGACGGGATTATACGACTCTTTGTATGTCTCGGCACCAGAGCCTGGATAGATGACAAGAGATTCATTTCCAGCCATTCCGGTCAAGGGCCAAGGGTTGCGTTTCTGCATTTCGCGAGTGTAAAACTTGTCGAACCAAGCAAGTTGATACTCGATGAACTCGAGGTACGGCTTGACATCGAACCCAGAGTAGATGTTGGCCTGCAAGATCATATCGGCGAACTCACTGCAAGTTTGTTTGTTAGAAATGCTACAAACTCAATCTCCTGGGAGGGGGAGACGACAATGGGCAGCACTTACTTTGCCGTGTCCTGCACATGGTTCAACCAGACATTCCAGAGCTCACCATCGGGAAAGAAATCAGGTCGCGGAGTATTAGCATCATCATCATACCACTGAGCATTATACTCAAACACATTCGACAAGCCGGTGTTGTCAATCTGCTCCAGGAAATATGCAGCATCGATATCCTGGTAAACTTGTCCGCGAAGAACAGCATTGGGAGTGATGCGCTTGTAAAAGTCAAACTGCTGAGTCATGACATCAAAGTCGCCGGACCGCAGAAGTGGCCAGTAGAGAAGGCGCTGGTTCTGAGCAGTGAAGGTTCCGCCACCCCAGCGACGATAGTCGGGCGTGTAGGGACGCCAAATATTGACGTATATAGGATCAAAAGTCCAAAGACCGCCGTTGAACTTGGTGGGCCAGTCGCCCTTGGCATTACATCCCATGAGGTATCGCCAGATCTGGTAGTTCTTACCGACCTGGAAGCCTGCATCCTTCTCGCCCTTTCCCTCATTGATGATGATGTAGGATCGAGCCCAGTAACCGTGCCACCAAGCAAGAGTCGCATCCTGAGTGTTCTTGACTGCGGACTTGATGACATTCTTCAGACCTTTGTACCACTCATCGTGACTCTCGGCCTGGGCCTGATACATGGCCAGCGTAATCTTGAAAGATTTGCCTGGTGTTTTGGTCTGAAGGTTCCAGGCCTTGTAAGTCGTGTTGATGTAGTGCCCGCTCGTAACAGTGCCGGGTTTCAACTGCTCAGAGTGGACAAAAATGCCAAACTCATTGTTGCGCATGGGGTTGTACATCTTGTCAGAGTGCTTCTCAAGTCCTTGCTGTTTCATCTGAAAGTTCCACAGATCGAGCTTCTCGTTACGATGGCTCATAAGCACTCCATTTTCATGGAAGGCAATCTTGTCGGCGTAGGTAGTGCCGTTTGCGATCTTGGAAGTGTAGATACCCCATGAGCCCTGGTTGCGCTCCTCATTAATGATTGGACGGTCTTCGTAGCGCCAGTTCTCGTAGGCGATCTTGACGGCAATCTTCTCGGGGCTATCGACCTCAATGTGCACGACGGGGTTGAACACATCGACCCAAATCTTAGCAGTCGCATTGTCTTCACCGGTGTATTTGACGTAACCGTCGTTGAGTAGCAGTCTCTGCTCGAATGACTTGCTGTCAAATGGATTGGGGTCAAAGGACAGCCTGACGCGACCAAGCTTCAGCAGAGAATTGTTCTCATCAAAGGTTCCGCTCTTGGCAACGTACATGAGAATAGTGCCTGTGGGATTGTATGTCAGTATTTGAGGAGTTACGAGCAAAAGCACAAATTTCAAATGGGGCGCTCTAATGTGTTGTCAGAGCGCTGAAGGCTAGCTTACCATTCTCGTACCAAGTGTTTAGGCCAACATCACCGCCGCCAAGAGGCATAGAGTCAGCTGAGCCATTGACACCAGGTTTATCCCAGACGACATCATATGATGTGGGGAGCATCGCCAGAACACTCGTCCAGCAAAGAAAGAGCACAAGCAAGATTCGATTTAGGTGGCCCATGGTGAATAGTATACCGCCTCAGATGAGACGCTCAGTAACCTGGTCCTAGAGACAACGCCGGCTGGCTACAGCAGGTTCTTAAGTAGCTGCCCGTCTCTATTATAAGCGACGGTAGGTTTGCCATACATCCTTGAACCTGGAATGCCCCTCTGGGCTACGCCGGGATGGTAGCGTAAAGTGGGAATGACAGCAGCATCTTGACACTCAGCACTGCCCAACGTGACCGGATATCGTGTGGCGAAACCCGGCGATCTGAGCGAATGCGGGGAAACACGAACGACAATTACCCCCGCGATTCCATGGCTATCAATTACTTACATAGTATGATAGTCTTTATAGTCGTGTCGTATCTCGGCTAAAATGCCATGAGTTTCCGAGTAAGGTGACATAGCTTGATTCGTGAGATATTAGCGCCCGGTAAACATCGGCGAACTACACCGGTCAGTCCATAAAGAGTTTGTCGACGTCAGATAAGGCCGATCAGCATACTGAAATTGACTTGAGATAAAGACATCAAATTAATTACTTTGATGAGATTTATATGAGCTGATGGTATAAAAAGAAGAGCTAAACTAGTTTCTCTCATCAAAGCCCATTGTAGTCAGTCATCCCAATCCACTTTAATCATTGTTGCTCCATGCCTTCCCAACATATATACCGCGCCAGCGATGTTAACATCTGTTGCTGTAGGCGTGATGTTTTGTCAATGATTCTGAAGCTCTGGACCCCATAGGTTGATGTAAGCTCTGTGCCACAGTCTTTTGGGTTCCTCTCTATTCATTGGGCAGTTACTGCGAATAAGGATAATTATATTCAGAGACGAAGCCTTAGCCATGAGCTAGATTTGCATCAAATCAACTACTGAGCCAATCATAGCCCACATCTATTCTTGATTCATAATACTTGAGATGAATTTAACAACTCTTGCATCCTGCTGCCATTCTCGACCGCCTTCCTAAACGATGAGTGGGCTGATTACCCCGCCCCTCAAACTATGTAGACCATTCTGGGTGACGGTTTAGGACTATAGACAGATTACTCATATGGCTAAGATCACTTGAATAAGAGACATAAATTCTGCTGTGTCTGGCACTCCCTCGTGCGCCTCTAGCGTACCTCAAGACAGTTAATATACCAGCCGCATAATGTCTTCCGATTTAACAAAACCGTTGGAAATCACGTCGTGCCAGCCGACAGGACCTCTATGTCCAGTGTGTCATTCACTAGTCCTGGAATATGACACAACAATCAGAGGCTTGACTATACCCACGAGTGACCTGAAGGTATCAGCTAATGCTACTCTATGTGACACTTGCACTCTGTTGTGGGAGGCGATTACAACAGCCGTGAAAGAAGAAACAGCTATGCCAGAGGTGCTGTATGAATCAATACTCGTCGAAAGCAAACCGCCAAAACACCCAGGGCCTATGGTTGTCCACCTTTATCCTGATCCCGTTGCACATGCGATCAGTGAAAAGACCTTTCAGCTATACACAACTGATGGTAGGATATGGAAGTCCCTGCCGAAAAATTGCGATCTCTGACAGAATGCAGATGACGTGTCTCTGCCCTGGGACTTGATCGGCAAGGGTTACCATATACCAGAATACGGGTTATCCCCAAGCTGTGTGTCGTTGGCGCGCGAGTGGCTCAACGCATGTGGCAACGCCCAAGGTAAACACGCCAACTGTACCAAGACCACCATTTCAACGCTACCAACACGGGTAATCTCGGTGGGAAGTGACACCGTTTCGCCCAGGCTTGTAGTCACTGAGCCTAACCAGCAAGCACACTATGCAGCTCTGAGTCACTGCTGGGGAGGAAGCACGCCGACAATGACTACTTTATCTAATCTAGAAGCATACACTGCCTCGCTCCCTAGCGATCTTCCACAAACCTTTGAAGATGCTTTGAAAGTGGCTCGAGCACTGGAGATTCCCTACATATGGATTGACTCCTTGTGTATTATTCAGGATTCTCCTGCGGACTGGAAGCGTGAGGCCTCGAGAATGGCTCAAGTATATGCCAACGCCCATGTGACCATATTTGCCGACGCTGCGCCGGACAGCATTTCCGGCTTTCTGTCGCCACCGGCACGAAAGGCTCCACAAAGGTTCGCCGTGCCATGTCGGAATGATCAGTCCGGCTCAGGGGTCGTCCATATCCGCGAGCGTGGGTTCCTAGCCCAGCAACTTCCGTTTCATACGTGGAATAGTAGAAGAAGTGGTTCAGGTCAAAGCAAGCTATCAACGCGAGGTTGGGTTTTTCAGGAACGATTACTGTCACCACGGACCCTCCACTTTTCGCAGAATGAGATGGCTTGGGAATGCAGATCTGTCTGCGAGTGCGAATGCTCAGCGACTTCTCTGAGGACTCTCCGCACCACAAGCGTCATGAAGCATTTTCTTCATCCTCAAGATCCCGATGTTTCTTTGGCGGAGGCGAATTGGAGATCTGAAATCGTCCCGGCATATACGGAGCTAGACCTCACCTTTGCGACTGACCGACTTCCTGCCATTCAAGGTCTGGCTAACGCTGCCCAGAGGCTCAGAGACAATGACGAATACATTTCTGGTCTTTGGCGAAAAACGTTAAAGGCAGACCTTTTGTGGCACAGAAATGCAGGTGATAGTAATAATAAAATAGTCAAGGGTGGAAGTGCTCCAACATGGTCGTGGGGATCTGTCACCGGACCAATTTATTACACAGACAGGATCACACCTAGTGATTCGAATTTGCAGATCCTGGACATTATAATCAGCGAGGAGCAACCTCCGGTGCTTGTTATCAGGGGCCATCTAGTTAAAGTGAAACTAGAACCTTACAGCGACACTGTGTCTTTGGGTCCTGACGACGAGCTAAGAGTGGAATGGGATTACGGGGGCTTGACGAGGTCTAATCAGGTAGCCCGGTATTTCTTGGTATTTGAGGCCGATGATGGGGGGCCATTTGGCTTGTTACTCAATGCCGACTGGAGCGATCCAACCGCTCAGCAATTTCGAAGAGCCGGATATGTCCACGGGCATAGCATCTCAAAGTGGCGTCGCTCATGGGGTAGTGGTGGTTGGGCACCCAGTCCGACTAGCAGTGTGTTTGACACCTCAGGTGGAATATGGGAGGATGCCAGTAGGGATGGGGCAAGAGCGTGGGTTGATTTAATATTTAAGGGCGAACCCACAACCTTTAGATTGATTTAGTGGTTATAAGCCATTGCAAGATGCGTGTTTCTCCTCGATTATTGCAAAATTGACTTATAATACTTATTGCTATCAGAACATTGGGCCCAAACACGAACTGAAAACCTCTTGGATAACCAGAGTCGTGGTGAGTACTACTGAGATAATATTATACACTGCAAAAGAAATATTCAGAGGAACTCATTTCCGAGCGTGGAAATAAATAACCAGATCTGTTCGTGGAGGAGTTTCGGAATTGGAGAAAAAAAGACCAGCTGAAACCCGATATTCTCGAGACAATGTTGAAGAGATACATATGGATAGACCCTGCTCATGTTGGTGGTATTTTCATCTGCCGACATATTCGTATGCAATCCCTGAAACGCGGCTTGCATCCGGGATGCAATGTTGGCTGCTAGTTGCATCTCATGAGGATCACCAACCTGCGATTCGACACAACACGTGGTTCACCGACTGTATATTTCCGTTTTGAAGTCATCTGATTGGTTAGAGTCTACTTGCTTACCATAAACTTGCGCCTTGGGCTGGAATACATTGCTACGGTTACTTCCACGAGGCATTGAATCTCTAGCGATTGATTGTTATTGGTGAAACTGAACATGTTCATGCGTTATGCGGTTCCGCGCCCGTTTACCCCAGACTCTTGCGGCCGCTACCCCGCACGTTCACAGCGGCCTGATGGATCGCCTGATGCTGACGTATCCTACGAGGTCGGACCACTGCCGATAGAAGCTATATAAATACCATGCAGGTCTCGTGTTCATCCTAAAAACTGTCAATTGACATCTAGAAACCCCATTCCTCCATCTCTTCACTCAAGTATTAAAAATGAAGGCCCTCGTCTACGGCGGTAAGGGATCTGTTACCCTCCAGGATCGTCCTGTCCCCAAGATCGCTTCGCCAACAGATGCAATCATCAAAGTCACCAAGACCACCATCTGCGGAACCGATCTGCACATCCGAAAAGGCGATGTCGCTACCTGTGAGCCAGGAAGAATCCTAGGCCATGAAGGCGTAGGAATCGTCCATTCCGCAGGTCCGTCCGTCGCACGATTCAAAGAGGGCGACAGAGTTCTCATCTCTTGCATCTCGAGCTGTGCAACCTGTGAATACTGCCGAAGGGGAATGTATAGCCACTGTACCTCTGGCGGCTGGATTCTCGGTAACACGATCGATGGGACTCAAGCTGAATATGTCCGCATTCCTCATGCCGATTCGAGTCTCCACCCTATTCCTGATGGGGCTGATGAGTCTGCTTTGGTAATGGTCAGCGACATCTTCCCAACCGGTCTTGAAGTTGGTGTTCTCAGCGGCAAAGTTCAACCTGGAGGGACTGTAGTTGTTGTTGGAGCTGGACCTGTCGGCTTGGCTGCCATTATCACTGCCCAGCTATACTCGCCTTCCAGGATCATTGCCGTTGATATGGACAATGCAAGGCTGGATGTTGCTAAGAAGCTCGGCGCAACTGATTCAGTCCTCAGTGGTAAAGATGCCGTGTCTCAGGTGATGAAATTGACAGATGGGAAAGGTTGCGACACTGTCATTGAGGCTGTTGGTATCCCTGCTACTTTTGAGCTTTGCCAAAAGCTCATCGCAGTGGGTGGCGTGTTGGCAAACGTTGGTGTGCATGGCACCAAAGTGGACCTCCATCTTCAGGACCTATGGATCAGGAACATCTGTAAGTGGCTTGGCTCTCTGATCTACCGTTTGACATGACACTAATGCACGTCTATCAGCGATCACTACACAGCTGGTGGATACTGTTACTACCCCCATGTTGCTCAAGCTAGTCCAATCTGGCAAGCTGCAACCCTCGCAGCTAATCACTCATCGTAAGTTCTCTAGCTGAAGTCTCATACATCCATACTGACGAGTTGCAACTTAGATTTCAAGCTGAGTGATGTGGAAAATGCTTATAAGACATTTGGCGAAGCATCGAAGCATAATGCTCTGAAAGTACTTATCGAGGTGGATTAAACTGAGATTCTAAAATAGATGAGACTGCCATTCTAAACTTTCACTGTCTTTGTATAAAACCAATATTGGCGGAACACTAAGCCCACTTGCCAACCAGAGCCATGATTCCAGCACCCAGGAAGAGGCAGACGATCATAAATCCCAGCCTGACCTTGTCGTTCGTCCTCTCATGATTGAAGAGAAAGTCCCTAGCGATCATCTCAACAAATCCAGTGTAAATAAGAATTCCGGCAGAAATAGAGTCAAAGACCCCATTGACCAAGTTTGCAGTGTAGGATGAGTTGTCGTACGTCTTTCGAATACCGAGACCAATAGCGATAGCGATAGGCGTCGTCAGTCCGTAAGCGAGACAGAGGAGCCATGGCATACTGCGAAGTCGGTTTGGGAAAGGGATGGCGCTGAGTCTGGCACCAATACCGAGCCCTTCGAAGGACTGATGGAAGACAAGGACTGGGAATAAGGTATCGAAGTCGGATGTATCTGCGACCCCCAGGTTGAGGCCGATGAAGACGCTGTGAAACAGGACACCAAATTCGAGGATCAGGAAGGCTGCAATTTGTGTCTTGAATGCAAGCTCGGTTTCTGCAGAATCTCCATCAAGGTGTTGAAGCTCCTTGAAGTCCGCATAGCCACCACGGTGTTTTTCCGACATTGCCGCCTCCGTATCGTGCTGGCCATTGATCACAAGCCCGTTCGAGCCGTCGTCGGAGTGGTGCTGATGGCCATCTGCGCCGGCGGTAGTAATAGTATCTTCAACCCCAGCATCATTATGCTGAAGCCCATAGCGAGACTGAACATAGTAGTCGGCAAGAAAGTCGAATAGAAAAGTGAACATGGCTGCCGAGAGGGCTATGGCAGGTGGCCAAGAGTAAGTAGACCAACCACCAGTCATACCAACACAAGACGCTGGTCCGATCTCTGAATAAGCAGGATCCAGCAGGTGAACAAAGGCGGTTGCGATGATGACGCCGGAGCCGAAGTATCGTGCAAAGAGGTAGACATAGAGCGGGATTTTCAGACGTGGGATTCGCGTTGCAATGACGGGGAAGAAGGTGACTGCGGTAGAGACGACAAGAATGACGAATATCGATCCGATTCTAATACCAAGAGGGCCATCGTATTGGTTTCCAGCCGTTGTCAAGAAGCAGGTGATAAGACCTTGATCAGTAATAGACTGGAACTCAGTAAGGTTGACCCTCTCGGGGTCAAAGTTCGTAGGTCCTGACATTGCGGCTCAACAAGGAATAAGAAAATAAAGATAAGCGATTCAAGCAAGCTTAATCAATGAATAACCGGTATGCGGACTGTCGTATTGGCACCGAGGGAATCGAGGTATATATAGCTCATCCTGCCTATCGATTAAGCTTTTTGAATGCGCAATCTCTCAAACAAAATGTCTCTCGTAGACAGCCGATATAGCCGGTCACTTGCCGTTTTGCCGTGTTTCTCGGAGGAATAGAGCAATTCGTAGAAAGGACTGTCGTGATTTAAATACTCGTGAACCTTGATGGTTATAAGCTAAGAAGGGCTTAGTTATTTTAGATTCCGTATTGGGTTGTCAAATCGGATCTCGGCACGGATTGTCAGACGAAGTGCACGTTAACGGGAATAACGGTTGAAAATTGAAAATTTCAATGAGTGATTATTTACATTCGACAATCAAATGAGAGGACCTTGTTGAGTTTTGCGTGAGATGACTGTATTGATCAAGATGTTATACTAACCAAGCGCAGATGGATTGGAAATCCAGAACATGAGCCCAACCAGTCGAAGCCTGGTATTGAAATGCACACCAAAAGTCCAAATAACCAAGAGACGATACGCACTTCGACTTTCACTCGTAGACATCAGCTTCAGAATATCAGTGATGCCAGGTGCAGAGTCCATGTCCATGGCTGGCTGATATGCATAACTTTGATGATCAACGCGATATGTTACCCTAATATCAGACCTGCAGTGTAGCTTGCAATGAGCCTCATCCTCGGACTTAAGGTGATTGAATTTGTGTGGCGCAAGGAGGTTTAGTACCATAATTGGGCTCGCGTCTCTGCCAAAGGGGGTATAGCGCCCAGTGATGCTCTGAAAAGCGAATGAACCCTTCTTAGTTCGTCTTGTTTCCGGGTAATTATTCTCTTACATATGAACATGGGTGCTTGTCGTCATGTTGAGGAGTAATGGAATTGTCTCCTTGTATCCAGGGTACACGGAATTACAATACCGGGACGAATACTCTGCCTTTTCAGCCTTTCAACTTTAGTTGACCATGATTGACGAAATGGACTGTCCGATAGTGCCTGAACCTCTTCGTTAAAGGAGCGAGGTCAATCTTCTTCCTGTGAGTATCAGGGATCAGGGTTTGACCCAGCGCGGATCTCAAATCACATAGCCAACCCGCTTGGTTGGTGTGGTATGTAAGGCCAGTCTACAGACAGACCTTCATGGACTCGTTGGAGACGACTACATAATATCATATGGGGTGAGATAGCGTTTCAAGGAGGAATCGGTCTTTTGATGGGTGATGACGTGCTGGACTAATTTCTCCTATCCGGTGGTCCATTCCTGCTGCAGTCCCATCACAGCAACGATGCAATGTAATAGTTATAGTATTCCCAGAGAATCATGCTCTTTCGAAAATCTGTCGGGAGTCGTGTAAGGCTTCCTAAACCTAACCAAATTGGGTCTCCTACTAGGGTTTTGGCGTATATGGCGGTCTGTCAACGAAGGCAACACGCTCATGGGTATATCCAAATGCAAGGTTTTCGTTAATTCCGATACTATTTCAGTCGGAAAACTTTTACAGGATGACCTTATCCTCTTTTGGATGATTTTTCTCATATATTACAAAATGCTTATGGTCCAAAGCTCTCTTTGCACATTGGCTGCGAAGGCTTTAGCGATTGATACTGTGTCCACAGCCTGCAAGCTATGATCAAGGCTAACGGTCCCTTGATGGGCTCTCATTTCCGATACACCACCAAAGATGGGCCTCATGGAGTAGATAGATCGGATAAACTGGCTTGCGATCCATTCCTTCTGCTCCTCTCTCAGAAAACTTGGCCGGCCCCGAAGACCATTCATGGATATATCGATGACGTAGGATAAGACGCTTATTGCATGGATTTGACCATGAAGTGTCACATGTCGAGAGTGATCGAGTTTAGAAACGTACTGATCGCTTGCTTTGAATCTCAGATATCCTTCATCATCGGCAGGTAAATCATGATAACTTGGGTATGTGATATCGGAGCTTCCCGCTGAGAGTACATCGGTGGGGTAGTTGCAGTTTCCCAGGTAGAATGGGATGCTGAGACATATAGAATCAACAAGCTCTTGGACTTTGCGTTTATTGGAAGTCCAGAACATGGCTTGGTCCGAAATTCTGTTCTCCTCATCGAAACTTTGGACCGCAGATAGTACTGAGGACTTGGTAAGTTGGTCCTTGATATCCTCAAGAATGAGACAGTAGATACGCCAGGCATTCCAGATATTCGCAACTTGTATACTTGGGTATATGTCGCAAGCGCCACGATATGAAGGAACTGTCGGATCGAGATCGATGCCGCTTTTCATCCGTCGTGGATACCAACTAGCTGGTATCCGTTTCAGCCAGGTCCGCAGCTGAGTATCCAAACTGCAGATTTGTTGCCGTAGCTTAGTGTCAGGAGAAGAGAGGCCTGGCGGAGGCGACATGTCGCGGTATGTATGTTGGATATCTGCAATAGACACTCCAATCATATCAAGAGAGGAACTCGGATTACTCGGCAAGATCGGAGCTACATCAGTCTCAATCCACTCGAGATCCTTCGTGGGGAGTCGTATTCTGTTCCTCACAGAAACGGACACCCTAGAGTGAAGCAGGTTACCGACAAGGTGAGCATAGTACTTAGAGTTCTTAAAGCCATTGTCTCGCTGTAACAACAAAGTCAACGCTCCCTCGCGGTGTGCGCCATGAGCCCTTGCCTGTCCTGATACAGCTGATAGAGTGTCGTGCATCTGCAGGACAAGAGCCGCTAACACGGTCTCATCGCGACCTCTCTCCACAGGATCCTCAGTTGCCTGGTGAAGTCGCTTCAAGGCCTTCACCAGTAGCTGATAAGGAAGGGGGCTCGTAGAAGGAAGCTTGCCGATCATGGACCAGATTTTGATCGACGTAGCTGTCACCGCCGTGCTCAAAGCTGAATCATGTCGCTCGGAAGCCAGAGCAGGACGGACAAACTCTAGGAAACCTCGTGTTGATTCCAGACTCCTACCAACATCGGTAACGTATGTCAGGAAGAATGGTACAGCAAGATCTTCCGGGTGATCTGACGGTAACCGAATAACCGTCCTCTCAAGCGATTGTGGCCTCGCACGTTTGCTGACGCGCGTTACAGCGGCTGATTTCGCTCCATATCGAACCGTCTCATCCTTGAACCGCAGTCCACGCTTCTCATAACCCGTGCAATCAATGCCAAGACGAACACACGCCCTGCACCAAGGTTTTCTCTCGTCGCACTTTACGCGGCGCTGTCTGCATGTGACGCAGCCTTGCGATGCCCCCCGGTTGACCATGATGAGGTGGAGTATTAAACGAACTGAACAGAGTAGAGTTTTGCGATGTTTGCAGAAGGTGATTATTATTACAGGGAAGTTATGGTTCTTATGCTTAATTCTGTCGTATTCGGGGGAATGCTGACATGAGCAATACGCGAGTCTCATACGTCGCCCTGGCGGCTGTGTCTGACAATCGTTACTTAATAGGGCTAGACTTTGCGAGAGACGCAGATAGTGGATACACCTGACGGAATCTAAATTATTTGCGTCACCTCTCATCGCTTCATATTCCTCTATCGAGACTTTACTCATCATGGGCTCAGAAATAATTCTCCAGACCAGCCGAAGTATGGATTTGATTGCCAGGTTGGAAGCTAGCGACAAGTTGGTGAAGAGCAGATATAAAAACCCAAGGACTGTACTTGAAAGTTAGAAATTCATCACAACAATCATCAACTTCTTGATAATAAGACTCCAACCATTATAATCATGAAAACATCTTCTTTCTCTGCTATCTACGTTCTCTTGGCGGTTCTGAACGCAGGAGCCGCAAACGCCAAAGACAAGGAGAACCCAATTCTCTTCCTCAGCGAAGATGACAGCTTCAACTTTGACATCCTCACCGGTCTTGGTCAAATGGCCAACGACGGCGCAGACATCAATCCCGTTCTGAGCGTGGCCAAAAGAATCATTCCGGGCGATTTTGAAAGCTACATCAAAGAATGGTTCGATCTTGCAAACAACACCAAGACCCAAGCTCTTGACCCCAACATTGCATACGATCCTATCAACGTCAGGGCAACTTGGTTCTCTGTGTCGAACTATTTCCGCCGGGCTGATGCTTACAATCGCGCTGACTGGGATGATCCTCGCATCAATGGATATTGGGATGAGCAGCGTGCTGCTTTTGACAAGGCTATTGCGGCTTTGCCTGTTCCAGCGGAACGAGTTGAGATTCCTGCTGGCGATTTCAACGTCTCTGGGATTTGGTACTCTCAACCTTACCAGAATAACCTGACCAATAAACTCCCTACTCTCATGCTCACTCAGGGCTTTGATGCTGCCCAGGAGGACTTGTACGCAACTATTGTTGCTCCAGCCCTTGCTCGTGGATACAACATCTTCTCTTTCGAAGGTCCGGGACAACCAACTGTTCGTCGAGAACAAGGCGTTGGTTTCATTCCAGATTGGGAGCGAGTTGTGACTCCCGCCGTCGACTATCTGCTCTCTCAAAAGGCTTCCTTTGTTGACCCCAAGAAACTGGTTTTGTATGGTCACTCTTTCGGAGGCTATCTCGCCGCTCGTGCCGCTGCCTTTGAACCACGGCTTACCGCTCTCATGCTCAACGGTGGTATTTGGGACGCATACACCGGATACGCCGCGCATCTAACCCCAGAGCTCCGCAAGCTCCTCGAGTCAGGAGATAAAGAAACCTTCGACGAAGCCATGGGCAAAATCCACGACGATCCAGATATCCCCACCACCACCAAATGGGGCATCCTGCAGGGTCTCTGGTGCTTCAAAACCAAGTCCCTTTACGATTTCTTCCAGTTGGCCAAGAGCTATAACCTACGTGGCAGTATTACAGACCGTATCCAGATGCCTGTTTGGATCGCTGACGGAGAGTTCGAAACTCTACAGTCTGGTCAGTCCAAGCCAGTTGCCGAAGCTTTGGGAGATCGTGCTGAGCTTCACGTGTTTAATGGTACTGCTGGATATCATTGCCAGACTGGTGCTCCTCAGGAGTTTGGGCGAGTGATCTTTGCGTGGTTGGACAAGATCCTGAATAAGGATTAGGTGGTATCGTGATGGTGGCAGACCGTTGAGTAATGGAGAACAGCATGATACCATGCACTCAAATGTATCTATCGTTGCCCGCGCTCTTACCGACTCAAGCCCTTTAGATTCTTTTAGGCTTTTCAGACCGTTTTGTTGTTTTAGCTTTCTTCCCAACTTTAGTCACTCTTGAATTCATTATTGTATGCGTTTCCTCATGATGAATCCGGTTCTGCAGCGACTAGGGTAGGTTTTAAGCTTGAATGAAGGCCTGCGTTCGCATTAGCTTCCAGTCAACAACGTCAGCTCACATGTATTGCGAATCTCATTATTTGCAAACTTTTGTAAACAAGTGGTGTGGTGTGCGAAGTTTGATGATATGAGCTTCATTTCAGGTTGAATCTAGTCGCATGCATGCTCGGTGTTGTGATTTTCCTGATCTGGAAATGTGTCGGAGAGCAACACTCCGGTCACCCTCATTCAGACATAAAATTCGATATCAAGTCCTTTAGCGGAAGGTAGTTTTCAATATTACATCACGTCAGCGGCCTTCAATTCCATGAGAAGTGATTGATACTGTAATATAAAATGTACAATAGATCAATGAACCCTCTTCTGACCCCGCAGTATTAAAACTAAAGCCGTGTTAAGTGTTCAACAAAAAGACTCGCAATGAAGGTACGTCGCCCATAATTATGTCGAGGATGCCTCCTAAGTTCAAGGAACAGAGACTATTTACAGGTGCCCTCTCACTGTTCCTTACTGGTGTCGTCGCCCAGCAGGTTCTAGTCGAAGAGTGGCTAAGTGGAGATTGTAATGGGCGACCTTTCATTACTGCCAACGTCTACGGAGGGGCCGATGGGACTTCCTGTGTCAATGTCGAGCAATTCCCAGCAACCAACATCAAAGTTAGTCTTGTGAAGCCTTGCAATGATGGAAAGACTCCCGTCATCAAGGTTTCCAGTGTTGAATGTGCGCAGTTTCAGACTAAAATAGTTCTGGGTGCAGATGGGTCATGTAATTCTGTGGACTTTACCCCTTGGTCATATTCAATCTCGTGTAACTAGTTAGATATGCTTTGGGTAACTGATGAGGAAAGTGCACGATGCACTTGAGGGTACGTCTCGATTTCTCTCACAGCTTTCAAGCTGATCAATGGCTAAGTTAGGTTTGATCGGGTCGCGTCCTGAATTCCTTCATTAAAGTTACATATTATTTAAACCAAGCTCATTTCATCTTGCTTCTACGATCATGGAATATCTGATGGGGTTTACAACATTTCTGCAAGGACATATTAATGTCACGACCTTAGTCACATGCTCCTACTACCTGTATTAGCTGTCCAAAGTCGTATGGTATAGCTAATACCCCCAAAGCTGAAAAGGCCATATTCGGTGGTGATTACATCGTATCTAATTTATGTCCGTGCATCGTTAAAAATACGAGCTCAATTGTCGGATTGGTTCGAGGAATCTGTCAGCAAAACTCCGCATGAGGCAGAAAGGTAACTCCGTATGAGGCAGAAAGATAACTCCGCATAAGGTAGAAAGATAACTCCGCATGAGGCAGAAAGATAACTCCGCATCTGAAAATGGGCTGAGAATACGAGCGACGAATCCCGATTGGCTCATCCTCATCATCAGAATCTAGCAATTAAGCACCCAAGACCGCTGAATCAGTGATTGACTATCCACGCAGGATCTGTGCGTAGGTTGCAAGGCTCCTCTTTGCAATCACTGCATTCTGCAGGCATGCGGATTTACTTTGTAATCAATCTGCATTACCAACTCATTGATCGATTCCTGTAACACCAACAGCTTCGTGTAAATATGTCACTGTAATATAAAATAGCAGGCTCAGGCCCGTATTAGACTCACCTAGCATTCATCCATTCGAACAACTCAACTCATCTTACGCCATCACCTTACTCAAATTCTGTGTCGAAGCATCCTATTCATCATGAGTCTTCCCACTTTGAACCAGTACCACAAAAAGCCCTATCAGGCAATTGACCCTTCTCTCCCTTCCCTCCAGCAGACAGGCAGAACAGTCATCGTCACAGGAGGAAACAGCGGCATCGGGTATGCAATCGCTCGCGGATTCATTAAAGCTAACGCTGCCCGTGTCATTATCCTCGGACGCCGCAAAGACGTAGTCACATCAGCAACCGCCAAGCTTCAAGAAGAGGGACTTCAGTTCGGCAGTGGTACAGATGTACAAGGCCGAATTTGTGATATCTCTGACCTGGCATCCACTGAGCACCTCTGGAGCGCACTTGAATCCGAGGACATCTCTGTCGATGTCTTGGTTCTGAGTGCTGCTAGTTATGGTGCTACCGAGACAATTCTTGAGGGAGGTCTGTCCAAGGTCTGGGGTGACTTTGAGTCCAACGTTCGAAGTACTCTCGACATGACTGAGCGATTTTACAAGCAAAAGACGGCAGTGCCAGGTCAAACTAAGGTGAGATATTTTACCCTGATTGCAAGCTCTCCTACGCTCACATCCCACAGTTTCTGGTCAACATCTCAAGCTGTGCAGCCTACATGTGGTCAACAATGGGCCCTGATCGGCCAACGTACGGGTTGACCAAGAATGCCAGCACCCTTCTTCTCCAGCAGATTGCACAGACCACTAAGCCCACTGATATGCAGATTGTTAGTTTTCATCCAGGTGGTGTTCTGACCGACTCTGCCAAGAGGGTTGGTGGCGATAACCTGAAAGGCCTTGTCTTTGACGATGGTAAGTACTTCAAGAATTCTTATTGCGGGTATTCAACTAACATCTGTTTGATAGAAAACCTCCCGGGCCATTTTTCTGTCTGGGCAGCTACCCCTGAAGCCAGATTTCTTCATGGCCGCTTCGTCTGGGCTAATTGGGATGTTGATGAATTGAAAAGCGGTCCTGTCCGTGATCAGATTAACACAGATGAGCATTTCCTCAAGGTTGGCGTTGAGGGACTGTCTGAGAAGATGGGAGGTATGGTCATGACTTAGCTGTGTAATTGATAGCATATCTCAGACGTATTGGCTATTCTGGCTGCCACATCTTGTCATTCATTTTCACAAGGGTTATATACTCAAGATATTCTGATTGTATCGTTGTTGACTTCTATGCGACCTCACTTTTATCACATGCAGTAAGTAGATGTACTGGCACAGTTATAATTATAGGCTAATTGTTGCACCAGCGGAGGTCGTCTGAGAGGGAATTTCAACCTCCCAAAGAGTTCTCAGGGCTTCTGGCATACAGGCTTTGGCAAACCACTCTCATTTATAATTAGGCATCTCCGACTTATAACAAGTAGACTTTCCAGGGGTCCTTTCTCATACTTCAAAGTTTCGCATGTATATAGTCTCCCTACCAAAAATGATCATCGAATTGCTATTATTTATAGTCTACCAACAATATCACAATACATCCTGTACAGCTAGACACAGTGTAACAGGTGTTGACGAACATGGTGTGAAATCGCCTAGCTGGACTCCCCGAGTCTTACAGAATGGCACAAATGTAGTTCTTGGAGTCATTCGTGTTCCCCCTACCCTTGTATTGTGCCACAGCAGGATAATGGCATATCTTTCGTGAGAACTGGGCCAGCGAGCCTGGTTTTGTATGTGCATCCAGTGTATGAGGAGGCTTATCGTCTTCAACCCAAGCCAACAGTGCCCCAAATGGATCTGTTGGCACAGCACCGGCGCTTTGGCCAAATCCACAATGATCAACCCCAGGGGCAAGAAACAGACGAAGAAAGTTATCGAGGTCCTCGCCTTGCGCCTTGGACTTGAATCTCCTCTCCACTTCTCTGAAGTATCGGATGCTATCTTGAGGATAGATCAACTGATCACTTAGACCATGCCAGATAATTATCTTTCCGCCCGCTGTCTTGAATGGATGGAGGTTGGGGTCTGATGAATCCATAATGTGGCCAAACCTATCTCGGGAGTCTGAAAACAGCTTCTCGAAGCCAGCAATATTGAGTTGTAATGTGTCAAAGCCCGGATCTGCCTTGACGAAGTTGCGCACCCATGCATCAGCAACAAAGAATGGTGCACCGGTGGTTGTGCCGTTCACTGTCTTCGTAGCAGCCAATGCAGCAAGCAATGCACCCTTAGGCATTCCATACCATAGAAATTTACCTCTTGAGTCGGTCGGTCCTCTCCATATGTTACTAACTACCGAGGCAGTAAGTTGGCTGATCACTATGCTCTCATTCCCGCACTGAGTTCTTTGGCCGACAAGAGTGAAAGGGTCATACTCGCAGGTGAATGGCTCTGTAATCACGCCATCCGTGACGTCGTCCTTTCCATCGCACGATTCCACGGCTGCTGATACAAATTCATCCAGTTCACATGTCGATGGATAATAGTTCGCGTTTTTCATCACAACTTGAGGCCAAAGCTCAGCGATGACATACTCCGACCAGTAGATTGCGGGGGCTCCGGCAAGAATTCCATCAAAATCATTGGGATACTGCTGCGCTGTCGCCAAACCTTGACGGCCCCCAGTGGAGCAGCCATTGAAGTATGCCTTCTTGGCTGGGATCTTATAGAATGAAGCTGTCACTGCTTTGCCAATAATCGCCATGTCATGCACGGACCGCGAGGCAAAGTTCTTGAGGAGACCATAATTGACGGTACCGTCTGGCTTCAAGGCCCAGTCAGATGGATCGACTGGATTCCCGCTGAGTCCAGCGTTGGTGGAAGATACGGCGTATCCTTGAGAAGCAGGGAGAGCAAGATCGAATTGACCTAGTCCAGCTGCCCAAGCACCACCACCAACGGCGAGATAACGAGAGTTCCAGTTGTCAAGAGGTAACCACGTCTGCACGAGAACGGTATCGTCCTCGTTCAAATGGGATAGAGTGACATTTACTTCGCAGATGTTTAAACAGGTGATATTTTGAAGTAGTGTTGGAGGGGATGCAGGGACGGAGTGGTCGCGATAGATCTGGCTTTTGACGGATCTGATTATGGCCCCTGGTACAATCGGCGGAGTTATGTCGTTGCACGATTCAACTGGTTTGGCTGCAGTTGGCCGAGCAAGGATGCTGAGGCCAACAAGGTTTAGAAAGGCAGAAGATTGCATGTTAAATTGAGTATTCAGAACACTTTGCATTGACATTAATTTACTGTCTGCGTATGTACCAGATTTATAGCTTCAGGCCTGCCACGTATCAATGTTACTGATGACAGCGCCTTGGGCAGTGCTAGCAAAATGCTCGTTACAGGAATGCTTCCATTGTGTTCCATTGCAATTACACAGAATGGACTTGCACTGAACCGCAACATGGCTTTTCGCACAAATGATTTATTGATTCCTCATGTTCCGTCATGGCTCTTGGCGCGTATACGAGCAAGCCATCCTCAATGGCTTAGATTGAAGCTGATCGCATTTCTGCAACAGAGCCTCCAGGATGATAATGCCCAACCAGTAGAATACGGTTAGTTATCAGCTATTTGGCGATCTCCGAATCTCACGTCAGATCAGCCAATGTATAGTCCTGCCTTTTTCGATGGCGCAGGAAAAACGAACCAATCAAAAACGCTTACTCGTATTCACAGTCATGGACAAAAGTTATGACATATCGAGCCCGAAGACTTGGTAAATATGACGTTCACCTCAATAATGGCGTTAAAAGCAGGCGTAACTGGTTTTTATATTGCCGCTCAGTTGCTAGAAACCGACATTTGACCCAAGAATCATTATCATCATGCCTATCACAACAAATCTTGTCAAAGCAGCTGTTGTTCAAGCTGAACCAGTCTGGTTTGACTTGGCTGGTACTGTTACAAAAACATGCGATCTGATCAAAGAAGCTGCTTCGAGAGGGGCGCATATGATTGCCTTCCCCGAGCTTTGGTTACCAGGATATCCTACATGGATCTGGTAAGCATTGAGATCCATGCGATAGTCTTTGAACTGACTCTGAATCAGGGCTCGTCCAATGGATCTTGAGATGGTTGTGAAATACACCAAGAACTCGCTGAATATTGATTCAAGTGAAATGCAAGACATTAAGTGTTGTGCAGCAGAAAATAACATCGTTGTTTGTCTTGGGTTCTCTGAGCGAAGCGGAGACTCTCTCTATATTGCTCAATGCATAATTGACAGCGATGGTAAAGTCCTCATGACTAGACGGAAACTCAAGCCTTTCCACATTGAGAGGACTATTTTTGGTGATGGGCATGGCCCGTCGCTTGACAATGTTGCTCTTACTTCTGTTGGGAGAGTTGGACAACTGTCCTGTGGAGTAGGTTCAGGCTCCGTATTCAAGGGTTTTGCGAACTGACCCCTTCTAGGAACATTTCAATCCGCTAATCAACTTTAATACGTTCTCCCAAGGAGAGCAGATTCATTGTGCCGCATGGCCTTGCGTTCCGGTGCACTCGGGTGGACCTGAACCATACTCCATGTCTGATGAAGGTACGATCATCGCCATTCTTTAAGGCCCATCTAATCCATGCGAAGCGGTAGCGGCCATCTCTCGTGTCTACTCAATTCAATCCCAGTGCTATACACTACATTCTACAACTGTAATTTCACAGCCATCCATTGACATGATGGGCACAAAACAAGCCCCAGTTTTCAATGTCCCTGGTGGAGGAAACGCAAGGATATTTGCACCAGATGGGCGACAACTGACAAGCGAGTTGCCAGCAACGGAAGAAGGTATGGTCTTAGCAGACTTGGACCTGGATCAGGTGACAATGCATAAAGCAATTCTTGACACGTGTGGGCATAACGGGAGACCAGAGCTGTTATGGCTGGGTCGGGATAATCAGGCAAAGTCGGCGGTTCGCACTGAAAGAAACCTTTCATAGAAGTCTCCATCGCCTCAACTCTTTTTCTTTTACTCTTTGCTTGCCATATCTCGTCTGAAAATTCCAACAGATCCCTTGTAAACTGTAACACGATCGTCGAAAGCGCAGGTATCTAGCTTTAAAAGGGGACCACGAAGCCATTTTCTTGATCAAATCAACCTTCTTCTCCTCATTGATTCCATATATCTGAGCCATTTATCATCAGCGCGTTTCTGGTTTGTTCCTATCCACCGGCTTGAAGTTCCATTTGTGGTCACTGATTAGGGCTACTTTGCTAATTCAGTGAGAAGAAAAAGAGGCAACAGTCGAGTGAAACACGATTTGGAATCAAAGGTTAGTCATAAAAGCGTGATTCATCTCACGTAAGACTTACTTAAGACAACTTGAGACAATTCAAGGATGAATGGTGAAATGCCGCTTTTCCGAAGTTCACTTATACGAGGGATATCTTTTCATTGGCAGATCAGTAACTTCATTTTATTCAAAAGGCCCATCCTCACCTGGACCATAGATGTGGCCAAGTATTTCCCACAACTAAGGACAGTATGATCATTTGCATCTTATTCATTCTGGCTACTTTCGTAGCCCATGTTCTCAGCCTGCAGTCAGCTGACTATTCACTTCCCAAAGAGCACTCCACCGAACACCAAAACCGCCGTATCGAGCATCTATACCGACTTGAGCCACTATCATATGTGAACACTACCAGACTCCAAGTGGCATACTATGAGGACGGTTCTCCAGATTCACAGGTCGTTCTTCTTCTTCACGGCTGGCCCTACGACATTCACAGCTACACAGAAGTCGCCCCAGCTCTTGTGAAACAAGGATACCGTGTCATTGTCCCATATCTACGTGGTAACGGGCCTACCACCTTTCGGCACACAGATACTTTCCGCTCTGGCCAGCAAGCAGCTTTGGGCTACGACATTATCGAGTTGCTAGATGCTCTAAGCATCAAAAGGGCCATCTTTGCCGGTTACGACTGGGGCGGGCGTGGTGCTTGCGTTGCAGCAGCTCTGTGGCCCGAACGCTGTGCCGGCCTGGTGTCAGTCAACAGCTACTTAATCCAAGACCTATCAAAAGCCTGGGTTCCACTGGATGCCAAGATTGAAGCGGGCTTTTGGTACTTCTACTACTTCCTAACTCCTCGTGGACAAGCTGCTTTGGCGGAACACCCGAAAGACATAGCCAGGGTTGTTTGGAACAAGAACTCCCCTGAATGGAACTACACTGAGGCAGATCTCGATCGTGCTGCTGAGACCTTTGTCAATCCAGACTATGTCAGCGTCGTCACTCATGTCTACAGACATCGCTTGCTGTATGCTCAAGGTGATCCAGATTACAGTGATATTGAGAAAGCGCTCCTCAAGCAGCCTGTTATCTCTGTCCCAACTGTAACATTGGATGGTCTTGCGGACGGTAACTTTCCGCCGACAAACGGATCTTCTTCAGCCAAGTACTTTACTGGTCCGCGTGTGCACCGTCAGATTCCAGGTGCAGGGCATAATCTTCCTCAGGAGAAACCTGAAGCGTTTGTCAATGCAGTGCTTGAGGTTACGTCTCTGAAGTAGTTTGGATCAGCTTTGTTGTGATTGAGGAGATGATTCATTCATCAGGATGAAACATGACAGTTTACTGTAATTACCACAGTATAAAGGCTCCTGTCATTGTTCTATGTAATCAATCTTGTTAAATACTTTTTGTGCGATTATCCAAATCATTCAAACTGGTAGTTGGACAGCTTTCATTCTCCTTCTATAACGATACAACTCATCTCCTTCTATTGATCTTAGCCTACATCTATCACCAAGCCCAAGCTAAACCGAAGCACCCATATCAATTCTGGCAGGTGTCGCGGGATAGGCATACCAACATCAATCCATCCAGTCATAACCGTCGTACACACTCGACAAGTCATAAGGCATATCCCCATAATACCGCTCATCAAAGCTTGTAACTTCATTGATAGTGGCAAGCAGATCTGAGTGGATAAATACTACAGAATCCAATTGTAGGTCTGCATGACAGCTTTGATTGCTTGTCATCTTGAAGAGGGGTATCGTGTCTCCGACAGTTTGCAGACTTGTGTAAGAAAGTATGTCAGAGCTCCCACTAGTCGAGATGTGCGAAATATCTCCTGAAGAACGAAGTGCTTCCGTTGCGCTACTAAGAAGTTTGTCTGCAGCGTTGAAGTCACCCTGGAGCAGCTCATACATTGCTAGCAGAGGGGTCATAAGTGTCATCCATCGGGACGTGGTTCTACTTGAACTCTGCATACGCTTACGGAAGCTACGGAGTCCCACATTGTAGAGCCGAAGAGAGTGTTGCCTGTGGTAGTTGGCGATCTCGATCTGTACACCATTCTGACTTAAGATGAAGCCACTATAAAAGAATGAGCCAAGGGCCAGGACAGCATTTTTTATGCACTCGTCATATAGAGTCTCTTGAAGGACAATACTGCAGTAAAACTCGCTGTAGCTGAACAGTGCATTGCTCATATTTGCGTTTTGGTTGAAGTGCTCAAGATAGACGGGGCCGTAGGTCGACGCGAGTGCAGAGACTGACGTAGTAATACCATGCCATGTACAAGGTTCTGAGTGATCTAATCCGGGACTTGGAGTCGGGTTTAGAGTTGTTGCAGGGGTTCCAGGGGACGCGGATACGTCGCCAGCCGAAGTCTCAGTGCCGCTTGACAAGTCATTTGAGTCGCTCGCTTCTCCGTTTGTGTCGCTGGTGTAACCATCGCAATCAAATCTTCCCTTAGCACATCGAACACATATGGGTCTAGCTTCTGTAGTTGAATTGATGAATTAGAAACCAGTTTAAAAACCATGCATTAAATGCTCTTACCGTCACACTTGACCCTTCGTATCTTACAAGTCCCGCAACCGGATCGGGACTTGGGTTTTCCGGCACGTTCCCAACGCCGTACCGCCTTCTTTGCTCTGGGTGGGAGTATCCTTGATGGGGGCTTGGGGCTGGAGTCTTCACTATAGTGAGGGATGATTGGTCTCATTCTGAGGTAGACACACAAGCCATCCAAGCTCTTTCAGAGTCAGTCGTCCTCTTAAGTGAAGAGGGTATGCTGCCTCTCATTTCAGAAATTGAGATTTTTATACAAGATGCAATTCTATAGCGCTCTTCAGAGGCCAGAACCTAATTGAGAATAGTGCATTTTCCTCTAATGTCGATTCGCTAGTTGCTCAAAGTGATTGGCTACTCAAGCAATGTCGATCCCTGCTGATGGCGGAGAAATTGGGGAAGCTAGACTATAAGTAGTAATCGTATTTAATAACCAATCATCCAGGGCAGAGGTTTGGAATACATTGGATGAGTGGAGTGCTTTGTCATACAGGTTGACCTGACTGTTGGCTCTTGGCCGGGCTGACCTTGGCTGTTTCTGAACCTTGACACCCTCGTTTTCCCTATCACAGAACGGAAGAAAGCATCTGATCCAGCATTTACATCCCCCTCTTGTTCTTCCATAATCAAGTGCATTGCTGGGGTGCAGCTGTCGGCCGAATCATGATTCCCGCCAACGCACTCGTAAACACTATCCAATTAGGCAAACCTAAACGTTCTGGTGCACCCAAAAGTCGCAGTGGCTGTATCTCCGTAAGCCGTCCTTGCTCTTGCATTTAGGAGAGAGATGCCCCAGTGGTGGTGTATCTGAGAGATTCATGCTGACATCATCAGTGTAAACGAATGCACTTGAGATGCGACGAGGCAAAACCAGCATGCAGTCGATGCGCAAGGTCTCATAGACCCTGTCGATACGGAGAAGCCGCGCAAAAGGTTATCCAATCCCTCACACAACCCAAAGCTCTCCTACCAAAGCAAGGGCCTACGACTCATGAAAGCTTTCCTCTTATTCATATTCAACCTAGATCCTCCAGTCTGGAGCCCCATGAAGTACCCTATTTCGATCTCTTTCGTTACCAGATGGCTCATGATTTTGGTTATACACCTTGCACCCTGTTCTGGAACAAGGTCATCCCCCGCGAGGCTATGAACGATGACTGTGTCAAGTTCTCTGTTTTGAGTGTTGGTGCGCTCATGCAATCACTCTATCGTCTTGGCCCAAGGCCATACACTGGCCTCAAGCCTTTCTCAGACCTCTCCAGAGCGTCCGCCGACCCGACGTATCGCATCGCTCTCCATTACCACTCGAGAGCGATCTCTACCCTACAAGCCCGAATCAAGTCCAACTTCGCCACTGTTTCCAGGCGCAATACTCTAATAAACATGTTCATCCTTTTTCTCTTCGAGCTAATGCACGGGAACACAGTAACGGCTGATCGGATGCTTACAAGCAGTGTTGAGCTTTTACGACAGAAAAAGGATCAACTGGCAGAAGAGGTTAATGAGGGGTTCAAGCCACAGCCAGAGCCTGTCTACACAGCAATCTCCAACGACGAGGGGCTGGATCAAGCTGAACGAATTCTTCCTCGTTTGCAAGTCTTCTTCAGCTTGAACTCTTGTTTCTTCCCTTTACAGAGAGACTGCTGGTCGCGCTTTTCTACACAAGCGATCCCTTGCGCGATCCCTTCATCACAAACAGACTTCAACCAATTTGCTGCCATGTGGAATAGCTTTATCACTCGCGCTGTGATCTTCGTGGTCAAGATCTTGCAGGATCGTTCATACTGCGACGCATTCCATAGAGCTTCTTTGATGGCACGCCGAGATATGTTTCTCAAACAACTTCGCCAATGGGAAATTGTCATTATCGAGAGACTGGATATTGAAAAAGACACGGTTGCTAAAAACACAACCAAGATATTTCATGTTGGGCAAAAGGTTGTCTATATCTTGCTAAACTGTTGCCTTGATCCGCTGGAGACGGAGTACGACAAGTACGACAACATCTTTGCTGAGATTATGGAAATGATGCACTCTATCGAGGGTACTTCGGGTCCATCTACGCGAATTGAGACAGTCTTGGACATCTACGTTCTGCCTGTACTCAACTTTGTATCCCAAAAGTGCAGGAATAAGGCATTACGACTGGACTCTCTGGACTTATTCGAAAAGATGACATCCACCATGGGCGGTTGGGAGACTAGGGCCAGTTTGTTAGCCCGTCGACGTCTTATGGCCATTGAGGAGGATGGTCGCGATGAGAATGGCGTTATTCCTGCGGGCTCTAGATACATATGGACTGATATCTCGTGGGATAAAGATCAGTCTTATCTAGACGTCTACTATCACGAAGCTGGGTACAGAACTCTTTGTAACAAGGTGTTAAAGGATAAAATTTATTTAGGAGATCGGGAAGAATTTGTCAGTAGATAACCCACTACATACTAGGAAGTTTCGTGAGTAGGGTCGCCATTGATCCACGATTCACCACTTTTTAGCCGAAGTAAACACAATTTGGACATCTCCATACTCCTTCACACTATAGTTGCATTGTGCTTGCCACTAGCAGTAATAGAAGAAATGTAGTTACTGCGGAGTAAGCTTGTCTCACCCTGATCTAATCACTCAGAGATGTGACTGATTGTGAAATAATTATCTAATCCTCCTAGTTATCGATAGGGGATAGCAAGTTGAACCCAAACCCAATATGGCTAATGACGATCTAAAGCTAGCGCCGAGGCAGCTAGTCTTAATGCATCAGGCTCTGAGAACATGGGATTTATGACCATGTCATGGGGACTAAGCAAGAGAGTAGGTATCACAGACCAGGTCACAGATGTGAGTGAAAGTTATCACTTTGAACAGTATGCATTATAAAATAACTATCATGCAAAAACCAAATCGCTTTCCTTCATATCAAATTCGTAAGATTCCTAACTCCATTCCAGAAAATTATACAACCTCTTTGGTCTTGTTCTCAACATAGACAACCTGTCCCTGAGTATTCATAGCAACGCTTTCCTTCTCATCGTACACAGCATCCTGGTGCTCAGCATCACGGTTGCCGAACAGACCAATCTTGTACCAGGGAAGGTCAAAGAGTCTATCCATGCTCTCAAGAGATCGACCAGCAGTCTCAGGGACTGAAACAACGACCCAAAGACCACCAACAACAAGGATAGCAGCGTAGGTCCAGAAAGTGCCATTGGGGTTGATTCCACCCTCGGATGTTGGCAAAAGCATGTTGGGGGTGGCTCGGCTGCTACCATATTGGCAGAGGAAATGCAGAGTCATGGCGAAAGAGGTACCGAAAGCTCGGACACGGAGGGGGAACAACTCGGCGGTGAGAATGTAGGACATAGTGTTCCAACCAAGAGCCCAGCCAATGCCTGAGATATAGATCATAGCCATAGCACCACGAGCAGCAGGGGAAGAGCTATGAGGCTCGGGCACGGCAGTGAGGAATGAGGCAACGTAGATCATAGCAAGAGCCTGCAGGGCAATGCCTGCGATAAGAGCACGCTTTCGACCGATAACATCGACGAGGAAGAGAGCACAGCTAATGGCCGAGATAAGCTTGACAATGCCGAAGAGGGCAGTAACAAGCAGACCAGTCTCAGAACCCTTGATACCGAGAAGAGCGAAGAGATCGGGAGCGTAGAGAGTGATAGAACCGGCACCGGACCACTGGGCAAGAACTTGAACCATGCTGGCGAGATAGAGACGGTAAAGGTTGCTGCCGTTGAGGAAAAGCTCCTTGCATGTACCGAGGAATGAGCTGTTGACACTCTCAAGCTCGTGCTCGTGGGCCAGCTGAATGGCAGTGATTTCGCGGGTAATGTAGTCGGACTCGGGATCTTGCTGTCGGAGGCGAGCCATAACAGCAGTAGCCTTCTCGGTCTGGCCCTTCTTGATGAGGAAACGAGGAGATTCGTCGACGAAGAAGCTAAGAATCAGAATCAAGCCTGCAAACATGATGTGAAGGCTGGTAGGGACGAGCCAGCGAGCGTGAGTCGTGTCGCCCATGTGAATAGAGCAGCCGTAGTTGGCGAAGTACGCCAAGACGATGCCAAGGTAGACAAAGCCGGAGAAGACACAAGTGCAAAGACCACGAACAGCTGTTGGGGCGATTTCGGCGAGATAGACGGGGCCTACAACGGCTGTTTGGCCGACTCCGAGACCTGCAATGAAACGGCCGGCGTAGACGGCGCCGAGACTGCCGCCGTTGGCCATGAAGATGACGATTCCGATGATCCAAACAATGCAGAGCTGTCGAGTAGCCCAAATACGTCCGATTCTATCGCAGATGAGGAAAGCACTAGAGTTGATGAGTTAGCGCACATAGATGCAGATTGCGGAGTGGCTGTACTTACAACAATGCGCCTCCAACACAACCAATCTGAACCATGGCGGAAACATTGGCCTTGATGTTGGCCTGTTGGACAGTCGAGTAGTCCTCAAAGTGGATGTATTCCTTGAAGTCCTTTGACTTGAAAGCACCCGAGATAAGACCCTCATCAATACCACGGGCCGCGCCCATGAGGCCGAAAGCAAAGACAGCAAACCATAGTCGCCAGTTAAAGACGCCCTTTGGCTCACCGACGTCGCCCAGCTTGAAGATGTTGACGGGCTTCTTGACAACGCCTCCAGCCATTGTGATGGGTTTGTTGAAACTGGAAAGAGGGGAAGAGTTGAAGTTTGGGTGGTCTTGACTCTTTAAGCTTTGGATGCTTGGGTCTGGACTGGACTAGTGATTGGGGAAAAGCTTGGGGTCGAAGGGGGACCCTGATCTTATAGGAGATTGAAACGAGGTGTCACTAACTCGGTTGCCCATGGGGTAAAAATGTAAATCTTGATTCGGGTGATTTACCCCGTGGAGATTGAAAAACGGTTCGGTTTGTCATTGCTGGGTTTGATGGAGTTAGCGATGGCTGTTGATGGAGACTGGATGTGTGTTTTTTGTTCCCGCGGGTAGGATTCGCCGAAGAAAGAAATGGGGCGAGTTCCTGGTGAAGATGGTACCCGTGCGAGTGCGGAGAAGCTTGAGATGGTGGCGAGCGCGTGACTGAAGGGAACAGTGCTCCCGAGAAGGCTTCCAGAACACTGCCTGTATAGTTCTTAGTGGTACAACACACGCAAGCGTTGAGGCCTTTGGGCTCTGAGCACTGCATCTAGACTCATCTGCACCTCACTTGATCCCACGAGTTTGAGATGAGATCACTCAAGTCCCCGTGTGCTTACAGGCCATCTCCGCATTAACAGATTAAGCTTCATCGGTGACCCCCGCAACCTCCAACTCTTCTGGTCCTAGCCCCTTTGATCTTTGCCAAGACGGGGCTTAGATCAATGCCAAGGCCCATTTTTCTCGGCACGAACGGCACATAAGAAGCCTTGATGCCCCGGCCTCGTCGTCGCCTTCATCGTCACTCATTTGCCTGTGCTCCCTCGCTCTCGACTCACGAACCCACCTCTGGCCTGATGTTGCTCGCTCCCGCGGGTATGATCCCTGAAATTGAACGGTCCCGCGGACACAACTCGTCGATTTCTAATGAAGAGACTTCCCGCGGTTGGGGAAGAATTCGCTCACCAGCTGAACTCTCGAATTTTTATTGTTTTTCTCCAGCGCTCGGGGACTCTTTCTTCTTGAAACTCCGAGTTTCCAGATAATTTGCGACGAAAAATGACAAATTATTGTCTATGAGGTGATCTTTCAATTTTCAACGCTTTAAGAAGACCAAGGAGCCGCGATTTTGTCACTCGAATTTCGCGCCACATCAAGAGCGGGAGTTGGCCTTTGTAAGGAAATGCGCTTATTTCGGCGCATCCTTGAACTGTTCCCGTGCGGCTGAGAAATTTCATCTAGGCATTTCCCGTGGTAGGATGAGGCTCTGGCAAATGACGATAAAAATCATTTACCCTGGAGATGCAAATTCAGTCACATTTTACTATTTGAACGACATAAACTCCAACGTACGGGAAAGTATAATTTAGAAAGCTAGAAGAAAAAACCACAGCTTATTTATGCTTTTCTCGTTGTAAAGTTTTATTATATGCTCTCAGTGCAAAACTGTTGCTTTGAGCAAAGTTTGCGTTCATTTCTAAAATTCAACACGATGAACAGGAGAACGTCACGTCGCCTTCATCACTTGACAAACATGAGACGTAGATAACAAATTCATCTCTATTCTCTAATATGTGATGCCAATATCATAACCAGCTCTCCACTCACTTCACTTAGACATTTGAAAGTCTTGGATTAGACTGTCAACTGCCTGGGCAACCTCCTTGGGGCGAGAAATCTGTGGACTATGCCCAGATCCCTCCAACACACGAGTATTCCAAGCGTCACTCCCTCCACTCGAGGCAATCATGCCTTCCTGGTCCGAAAGGGGAATGACAGCATCGTCTGTTGCCTTGATATACGCCAAGCGACCTTTGTACGACTCTTCTGGCCATGCTTGAGGAGGGACAATGCCCATATTCGCAGCCATACTCTGAGGTTGCAAATGTGACAGAGCCCATTGTGCCCGTTCCTCCGAAACATCTGGTTGGTAGAGCATACTACTGGGGTCTTTGGTGACAAAGAGTCCCGGAGAAGGGGTATCCCAATTGACATAGGGAAGACCGCCCAGGCTGCGAATAACAGCGCCTTGATCCATGCCTCCAGGGAAGATGAACCCGCAGAGATTGATGAACCCCAAAACTCCGCCTGGTAGGTTATCCCTGGCCCGATCGGCGACAGACAGTCCGGTGATAGCCCCGCAACCAATTGGTCCACCATACGAATGCGCCAGCACGACGACTTGTTTGCCTTCAGCTAAAAGTGGTTCCAAGATACTTCGCACGTGCGCTGCATCGTCCAATTGCGTCTTTCCCGGTTCGCCGGATACTGAAGGTAGATCCAGGTTCTTAGTGGTATAACCAAGAGATTCCAGCTCAGGGATCTGGTATTTCCAGGCCCAGGAGCCATGCCAGGCGCCATGGACGAGAAGGATGGTGGGCTTTTGGGTGGATGACATATTGCTACACAATTAGGAGAGTCGTCTAGAGGATGAAGAGTGTTGATTTTCCTTGAGATGTTAAAGAGTCGGTGTCGCTGTCAAGATGCGCGAATAAGCCCATTTGGTCTGTAGACTATAATCTTACGGCTTACGTCACAACAACAGACAGCCTTGGCTGCAAAGGGGAGAAACCACCGAAGACCTCTAGTCAAGTGACCAAAAGACCAAGGTAAGTTGAGTACAATTAGTATAGAACCTGTGGGCTCCTAGATCCGTTCAGATCAAGTGTTTTTCATCTCAGTTTAACATGCTTTTCTTGAGGACTGGACTGGGTTGGACTTGGATGCACTAAGCCAGAATTAGGTAGCTAAGACCCTTGATCGTTCAGATGAAAAGCGCAGAGTTGGAGAAAACACAACTTGGATAATGAATGATTGGCTGGCCAAACTTGGAGCCCCATCCCCGCCAAGACCCTTGTCCAAGTTTCGACATTAGTTTCGCTAGTGACTTGAGCCTCATTGACGTCGACAGACCTCGTTTGTTCATTTTCTTCTTCCACAGTGATGATGGAAAAACGAGCATGTCAGGCAATAAGTTTGCCGAAGGCGTCAAGGCATGTCACTAGGAACTCAAGACCGAGGTTGGGGTGAAAACCTACTCTAATTCCAAGGATGAGTTGAAGCGGAGCTCGACCATTGATTTGACTTTCGCTCAGCAATCGCTTAGCCAGTCGATCGAGTATTGCGAGGTGCTCAAAGTGCCAGGGTTCCTCTCTGACTATCGTGTCATTGAAACATCGGTGAAATGAACAGTCAAGACGGCCGTTAAGACTGTGCCTTGCTGGCACAAGACAACGCCTGAGACACTCCAACGTCGTCTCAAGCCGCTTCTTCCGCCTCTCGACAGTCCGGTCGACACCTAAGAACAGGTTGTTGACCTCTTTTCCTAGGTTATACATGCTATACACGTCACTATGACGGAGCACGTTCCCGGGAGGCTCTGTGGTCTCAGGCCTCTTGCTCAACGACTCAGGCATCTGGCATCAAAGTTGAGAAAGCGGCTTTCTGAGTTGGACACTGTCAAGAAGAAGGTTCCGACGCCCAAGACTTTAAAGAGAAGATCGTTTCTCGAACGCGACGTCGACAGATTGAACGCTGAGATATGGAACGTGTCCAACCGCGACAAGAATAGACGTCCCTCACCGAGGGAGTTATTCAACGTGTTCAGGTTAGCCAGGGGCAGGTCTCAGCCAATTCAGTTTGCTCAAATGCCAACGCTCGAGTACAAGGACGACAGTGATGCGGCCAATAGGACGCAACTTGCGACAACGGATCAGGAGAAGATTGAGATGGTCAAGAAGGCCAACTTCCGCAATAACGACAACCCTGAGTCTAAGAGGATCCTGGACGAGCCTGGTCCAAGACACGATCCCAAGCGAGAGGACCTCAACATGCCCTGGAATATTGATGCTGAAAAGCTGCGGACAATCATAAAGGGTCTTCAGAACAATAAAGCACCAGGACCGGAACAGGTTCCCAGCGAAGCAATCAAGCTCAGCATGCTGCTGAAGGCTGGCAAGGAAGCGGATAAGCCTGAGTCCTATAGGACCATTTAATTGCTCTAAACCGTGGGGAAGCTTTATGAAAGGATCCTGGCCTACATGATGCTTCAAGTCTTGAAGGAAAATCCACATCTCCTTCCAGCAACTCAGTTCGGTAACAAGACAACAACCGAGGCCCTGCAGTACCTCTTTCATATCATCTACGGTACTTGGTGCTCTAGGAGCGATGACGTCGTCACCATCCTTGGTCTGGATATGAGCAGTGCCTAGGATAACGTCTATCTCCAGAAGCTTTTGCAAACCCTGTACGACAAAGGCTTTCCGAAACGGTTTGTCGACATCATCGGACGTGTCCTTTCATTGCGAGATGCGACCATGCGTTTGCCTGGCAAATCTACCATGAATGCTTCAAAGCCGATGGTGGCTATGTCTGTGATGGCGATTCCGACAGACTGGTTCAGGCTGATGGCCAGCCTATCAGTATATCCCTGCGCTATGCTTACCGATCTGTCGCAGAGGAAACAAAGTCGTTCCCGTTCAAGCTCAATTCCATCACGTTTCCGACCCTTTATCGCAAAGATCTTCAGCATCAGGCGGCAATCCACAGTAATCTCATTCGGTTCCATACACTGTTGCTATCTGGACTTTTAGTACGAATGAGACGTTGTATCACTCCCGAAATGTTTGATCAGGTCGAAGAAGTAGCTCCACAATATGCGGAAATTATCAAGGAGCGGATCACCCACCAACTCAGATACGATTTGATAGCAAGGCTGCCCGATTACAAAGAATTCCAGGCTGTGACGAACTTCGACGATCAAGGACGTCTTACTGGGGCAGACTTGTCTTGGAATGACAGCACTATTGGATTTCAACGCGCCATTGTCTGTATGCTCCGCCAAATCAACGTCAAGTACGCAGCCGATACCGCGAAAGCCGTTAACGAGATTCTGCCGGGGTGGAACGAGTCGTCTTCGTCAGAAGAGCTTTTTGATCTTTCGTTCGATTATTGGGATATACCTTCGCTCCCCCGCCTTAAAGAAGCTGCAGTGCGTTTGCAACGGCATCGCTTCTTGGAAAGCTTAGGGGACTGGCATGAAGTCCAATCATCCGATGCAAGGTACCACGATGCAAGGTACAAGGGGCCAAGGTATAGATATCGTCGAAAATACTGGTTCTCGGCAACCGCTGTCGCTATAAGATTTCTGAACCGTTTATCATCAGCCCAATGCAGATGTCTGCACAAGCTGGTACTAGACGAAGATAGAATCTCAGTTGGTTTCCCCGAGTCCCACGGGATGGGGATGATTCCCTTTTGCAAGGAGAATCCAAAAATGCATCTTGAACAAACGCGTTGATGCCTGGAATAACCTCATGATGAGTTCTGAGAGACCAACAGCCTACAGGCTGACCCACATTTTCTTTGAACGGAGCGAGCCAGAAGCTGGAGAGCTTTACTCTCTGGACGAGATCGATGGACCAGATCAGGACTCCTACTTCACCAACTGGGTTGTGCATGGAATGGAAGTCGTCAGGGCGGGAATTCCTGTTGGATCTCGGTTCGTTGTATTTGACGGAAGCCCAGACCTAAATCTCGCCACCGACTTGTTCACCACGCTTCTCAAACGGACTATCGTTGGGCAAACCTTTTACAGCGACTGTGTTTCGTTGGGTCTTTATACAGACCCGAGCCATCCTGGCTATCCATTCGCCACTATCGCATCAGACGAGAGACCTCCTGAAGGGAAGAGAAGCTCAACCTTCCAATGCAACTTCAATCTCGATCGTCCTTGGAACTGGATGAGATAGCCGCCAATCACAACGTACACAAGGAGGACTTTAAATGGAAATTGCACCATTGGGTGTCAGTTAAAGTTAATTTGCACTCAGAGCCTATCGATTTGCATTCTAAGCTGGACGGTAGACCTTGCAAAACTACGGCTTGATTGCTTTGAGCGGCAAAGGATAGCTGAAGCTGATGATGGACGCGCAACCCACCAAGATAAAAGCATTATAATAATACAAACGATTTCTTAGGTCAATAAATAAATGCCAAAGACTCTTTCATAATGCCCATATCATTAAGTTGGTGTTATATTTATAGATGTATTACATTTGATCTCAAGACTCTCCAATGTCTTTTCGTTACTTGGAAAGGCTGCCTCCAAAGTCAAGTTTTCTTGCTTCCTGCGAGTCACGTAAGCGTGCTGAGTCAAGCAGAGTAGGTCCAGGGGGACTCATACCCGCACAACCGGCTGTGCGTTTAGTATCACGTGTTTTTCGCACAACCGGTTATGCGGATAAGGCTACGTAAGCTTCTTTGGTTAAATCCGCACAACTAGGAGACCATCAGTCAATTCATCTTCCTATTATATTTACATCACCAATAAAGTAATTACCGACTTTCTACTTTATAATTTAACTTCATCTATATAATTAGTATTCAAATGAGTAATATTAAGCTCTCAGTCCCTTCTGCTACTGATAAATTGGTAAGACAGTAGCCCGATGATGTTCTTCCCCTAGAGGTATTATATCTATCACGAGAAGCCCTCCTTACAGATATCAATAAGTAGGTAAAGGCTCGAGGATATACCTTTATAACGAGGTATATAATACGTATAGTAAATAGAAGACTGTATATACACTTCAGCTGTAACTGTAGCGGAGGTAAATATATACCAATTCCTGATTCTAAGAGGAAGAGGAAGTATACTACTCAACGTATAGGGTATAAGTTCTCTGTAATAGGAAAAGAGAGCCTCTATAAGAGTAAATGGAGTCTTCGATATTATCCTGATCCCTCCTACTCTTATTATAATTATAAGCCTACTGTTAGAAGTAGTGTTATATATATAACTTACCGAAAGCTCTCTGATGAAGATGTCCTTATAGTTAAAAAGCTTACTCTTACTGGTGTTAAATAATACTAAATTAAGACCTACCTACTACAGAATATAGAGGTATTATTTATTGACTCGGATCTTATGAACTGTATCTCTCGAGTAAAGTAAGACCTTACTAATAGACAGAGCTATATAGTTACTTTACTTTAATATCTCGATTTACAGGGCTTCTAGAGTTATTACCTTATTAGAAAGGACTCTCGATTATAGTTAGTTATATTTACTTATCTAGAATTACTCTAATTCGCTAGGTTATACCCTGAGGTACTTATAGTTAACTGTACCTATAAGACTAATAAGTATAAGATACCTCTCCTCGATATAGTTAGTGTTAATACTATAGGGAGCACCTTCTATATTGTATTTATATATCTTAGTAGTAAGGAAGAGGAGGACTTTACCTGGGCTCTTAGGGTATTATAAGATTTATATAATACTAATGATATTCCTTATCCTTTAGTTGTACTGACTAATTGATATCTTGCTTATATAAATGCTATTATATCCCTTCTCTGCTTTCTAGTATTAAAGGTTATACTCTGCCTTTAATATATTAATAGAGTAGTCCTGACCTTCTATATAAGTAGCTTTATAAAGGGTAAGGATAATAA